>JAODTR010037758.1:0-20358 GCA_025399935.1 Amblyopsis rosae | reverse complement strand
CTATGGGAGAAGTACCAGAGACATTATATAGAGGAGACAGACCGCTTAGAGTCCTCAATAGAACTCTATGGGAGAAGCACCAGAGACATTATATAGAAGAGACAGACCGCTTAGAGAGTCCTCAAATCAAAACAGTATCGCTCCGCTGTCTTCCGCCAGCGACTTGCACATCGAAATGCATTGTGAAGCAAAGCATATTGCTGCGGCTTTGTTGATACAAGCTGTGTTCACCACTGTGTTTGTTATATGTACGGAGCCAGGGCTGTGTAGAAGTATCATTCATTTTTCAAGTACACAGACAACGGTAACCAAGCGAACTGCGAGGAGATATTTGTTTAGTGTATTAGTGTAAGTGTATTAGCTTACATTTAGCTTGCAATAGCTGACACCTTTTAAGTGTGCTAGACTAATAGCTATATCCACATTGTTCAGATGACAACATCATAGCAATCCTATCTCTTCTCTGTGCAGAAGCATCGCAAAAACCCCCGTGCACTGTACATCTGTTCCATGTGTGACATGCTGCTGGACACGCTGGCTGCCGCCCAGAGACACGTCAAGGACAAGTGGCACAAGAGGAGGGCCAGGGTGAGCCGGCGGTGACCTTGACACAGTTGCTCTTGGCGTGAAATGGTGTCCGGTTGAAGTTGCTTTGATGTTACTGCAGGGATGTCCCAGAGATCAGTAGACCAGAGATTTTTTACGTTTTTCAATCTAAGGACCCCCTTGGCGGTTAGGGGAGTCCCTGTGCCGTGTTTCTATCGCATAGTAAATATTTGGTTGCCGGGTAAACAATGTGTAGGGCATCCTATGGTGCCGTGTTTAAAAGTGCTTCGTTAATGTATATTTGCTAAAATAATTTGGAGGATCCCCTGCAGTACTTTAGAGTGCACCATAGGGGTCCCGGACCCCCTGTTGAAGACCTCTGGTATAGACCTTCTTTATGCCAGTGACCCGGAAGTACTACTGACGAGGGGTACACTGTCCTCCTGTTTAATCTGTTGCACAACTTTAAAAATAACCTCACACAACATGAGTTTACTTCGTTGATTAGACTATTCGAAACCACAATGCAAAACGTGCATATAGCCTACTATAAAAGTACTTAGTGTGTCAAGGGACCAGAACAGTTCAGTCTTAAGTTAAGTCTTCCTCCCTTAGAAGTGCATTACAATGCTCTATCTTTGTATAGTATTCTATAAGTGTCTTTGGTATAGATGTCGCTGGTGCTCAAAGGTTTTGTGTGCGTTCATCTCGTCTCCTAGGAGAGACGTGAGCAGGCAATGCTGGCTGAGATCCTGCCTCCCGGGCACGAGCAGATCACCGCAGTGACGGCTGCTGTTGCCGCGGTGATGGCGGAGCACGGGCTGAGCGAGCGGGACATGGAGAAGAGACAGCGGGTCGCGACCGCCATGCAGGAGCTCCTCCAGACCACCCTGCCCGGTAGGAGGGCGGCGATTGGACGAGGTGGCCTGTATACATGTTGCTGCTGCTGTCGTTTGATAACGCTCTTGTGGTGTCTGCATGTCTTGTGTAGAGGTCAAGGTCAGGCTGTACGGCTCCTCTCGCACCAAGTTTGGATTCAAGGATTCTGACGTGAACGTCGATGTTCAGTATCCTCCACACGTGAGTAGCACACGGGGACGTCAGGTGTGTGTGTGTGTGTCTGTGTTCTGGAGCCCCTGTTGGCGTTTGTACGGGCGGCAGTGGCACAGTGGGTGGAGTACGAGCCCCGCTAACTCCTGGCTACATGTTGAAGTGACTATGAGCAAGACACCTGGCTCTACGCTGCCCCCCGGTGGTTGGATGGCACCTTGCGCGGCTGACCCCACCATCAGTGTATGAATGTGTGTGAGTGTGAGGCAATAATGTACAGCGCTCGAAAAGCTCTATAGAAATGTAGTCCTTTACCGTTTAGTTACCATGGACACTGTAATTCGTCCCATTTTTACACGGCCCATGAACTAAAATAACAATACGGGGCTTTGCGGGGTAATATCTGTGTACGTCCGTTGGGCTGTATTTATGTTGTATGAAGGCATTGAGCTGTAATGTATTCACAGATGCATCAACCTGACGTCTTGTTGATGGTCCAGGAGAACCTCTCTGCAAGCCGTAAGTGTATTTTACAACTGTGTGATATTAGATCTTTCTGATATGCATAAGGACTTTGCATTTCATACTCGTAATGAATTCAGCATTATGTTTGCGTACACGCTACCAGTCGTTTCCCCTTATCCTCTCTAGCGCTCTTTATTGACCTGGAAGCGGACTTCCATGCCAGAGTTCCTGTGGTCATCTGCAAAGAAAAACTGAGGTGGTTGTTTTTTTAAGCTTCTGCTCTTTAATTTGACATGTCGACATGTTTAAGGACAGGACGGCGTAGACTAGAGAGAGAGAGAGAGAGAGAGAGAGAGAGAGAGAGAGAGAGAGACACGACGCGAGTGGGAGGGAGTTGTTGGGGAAGGACCGGGGAAATGACCTCGGGCCGGACTCGAACCCATGTCTCCCACGGCACTTAGGCCCTCGTGGTCACGGAGCTACGGCTCGCGTCACAGCTGTTTTCCGGAGCATCTCACAAGAGACGGTGTTCTTGCTCCCGCAGTGACCTGGTCTGTAGAGTGAGCGCAGGGAACGACCACGCCTGCCACGCCACCTCCTACCTGTCCGAGCTCTCGCAGCAGGAGCCTCTTCTTCGCCCGCTGGTCGTTGCGTTCAGGCACTGGGCAAAGGTGAGTACCCCCCAAGGCTAAGTCACCTGACCATTCATATCCATCCATTCATTGGTGGGATTGCTAACCATTTTCTGTGTGTGTAGATCTGTCAGGTGGACAATGCAGAGGAAGGTGGGCTTCCATCATACGTCTTTGCGCTGATGGTCATCTACTTCTTGCAGCAGCGCAACGAGCCCCTCTTGCCCACCTACCTGAACGTTGAGGTTAGACATCCTGTGTTTTCACGCTGGCACTTGAACTTGGTGTCGAGGGGTCCTTGAGCAAGACGCCTAACCCTGTACTGCTCCCGGTGGCCAGGGTGGCTCCTTGCATGGCTGAATGTGTGTGTGAATGTAAGGCAATACTGTACGAGTGCGAGTGGCCAGAAGGTTGTTACAGCGCTATATAAATGCAGTGCGTTTAACTCTCGCGGATGTTCCTCTTGAGATTTGCTCACAATTGTATTCCTGTGGTTTTTAGATGAAAGAGTTTTCACTTGGCAAGTTGCCGGACTTCCATCTGACACATGTGGAGGATGGATGTATGCACTGGTCTTACATCCCAGCATCCAAAAACATCTCCCAGCCAACCAAGGGAAAGGTAATTCCATACTGCCATTCAATGCAATAAGGAATATTTAGGTTCTTCTTCATGGATATTCTTTGCTAGTCAGCTGCATTGTATTTATGTCATTCTATTATGACATTATGTGATGATATTTCATATTTTATTTCATTTTTCTCTTCTTCCTGAAATGAACTGCTGACCTTGCGTGTTCTATTTATGTTAGATATGTTAAATACTTCACCTTTCCATCATGAACACATAAACATTTTATTGTACTACACTTTTCAAATAACTCCATTTCAACAAATTGATTACGGTAAATTAGCTCGCTTACTGTATGTATTGTAGTGCATGATTGCAGTAAACATGGTTAATGTCTCTTGGTCTGTTGTGACTATTATCCAAGAGGTTTTAGTAAGTGTGTGTGTGTGTGCGCGCGTCTCTACAGGCTCCACTGGTGTACCAGAAGTCTTGTGTGTCTGTGGAAGTGGGACTCCTGTGGATCGAAATGCTTCGCTTCTATTCCCTCGAGTTCGACATCGCCGACAACGTGATCAGCGTGCGCACCAGCGCGGTCCTGTCCCGAGAGGCTAAGGATTGGCCGAAAAAACGCATAGCTGTCGAGGGTCAGGAGTACTTTAAAATGCGTATTATTTAGAAATGTCCAAATGCTGTTAAATGAAATTGTGTCACTCAAATGTTCATGTGTCTGTCCAGACCCTTTTGCCATAAAGAGGAATGTGGCCCACACCGTTAACAGTCAGCAAATGTTCGAGTATCTCATGCACTGCCTGAAGAACACCTTCAAGTACTTCGCCCTGCCACTCAACGCCGCCGCGGCCGCCGCCAACCACAAGGTGGTGCCCCCCAAGGGCAAAGGCGGCCCCGCCCTCCGCATAGGCACACTCAGCCTGGAGCCGCCCGGACGGGCAGCCCCGACGGCTGGCGCCGTGGACTCCGACGACTGCATCATCGAGGAGGTGTGCGACCCGGACGACGACGAGGAGGAGGAAAGGGAGAAGGCCGACCTGGGCAAGAGCAGCGTGTCCGAGGACGAGGGGGCGGAGGAGGACGAAGACGACGACTACGGCTGCCGGCACCTGGACAGCGCCACCACCGAGGACGAGGAGCTCTTCCCCGTAGACGAGATCTCCGGCGAGGAGCTCCTCTCGGACGAGGAGGGCGTAAGCCCGGACTTGCCCGGCGACGAGGGCCCGGCCGCGTCGCACACGCCCGGGACAAAAGACGGCGCCAAAGACGCGAGTGCCGAGAAGGACAACAGAAGCCCGAGCAGCCGGTGCTACGAGTTCGCCAGACAGACATTCACGAGGGGAAAGGTAAAGGCTTCAACGCTTCACTCACATTAATGGATGAGCTCAGATGACGCACGTTATGTCTGTGTTGGGAATGCATGGTGACAGAAAACACTGCGCTTGCATGCATAGTGTAGTTTAAACCCCTTCGTTATCTCTCAGTCCCACATGGTTGTGTGCAGCTTGTGCAAACGCGATGGCCATCTGAAAAAGGACTGCCCAGAAGATTTCAAGAAAGTGGAGCTGGCGCCACTGGCCGCCATGACGCCGAAGTTCCTCAAAACCCTCAACCAAGTCTGTGAGCAGTGCTACAGTAAGTGTGGTGTGCGTACACATTGTGACTCACTGTAGCAGTTTATAAAACTGCAGGTTCTACTCTGTCTGTTTGTGATATCAGGCCAAATGAACCCACGTCTGTTTGTGATATCAGGCCAAATGAACCCACGTATGTTTGTGAACTGTAATTCCCACCCACCTAAGATGTTGAGCGGATTGGACATAGCTGTACAATCTTCAAGTATAGTTGTTTGTCTGTGTTTCTATAGAAGATTTTGCCCCTGATCAGCTGGAGGTAGATATAAGAGAGCACATCCTTCAAGACCTGGAGAACTTTGTCAGACGGCAGTTTGCTGGTAAAGTAAATTAATGTGGCTGTTGATTCCTTCTTTTTTAAATTTTATTTAAAGGTGGAGTCAGCAATTGTTAGTTCAAATATCAACATCTCTGACGTCCCAGTACTCCACATTTTAAGTAATTTAAATTAGGGCATTCTGTTCTTAATTTTTATCAAATATATGTTTTAAAGCTGTAAATGTTCTACTGTACCATTGGCCAAGCTGCCCGCAGCAGGTGTAACATGTCTCACGTCTTGGCTCACAGGTGCCAGGCTGCGCCTGTTTGGATCTTCCAAGAATGGCTTTGGCTTCAGGCAGAGTGACCTGGACATCTGCATGGTGCTGGACGGCCAGGAAACTGCAGATGTAAGGCCAGATGGATGGATGGATGGATGGATTAATGAATTGGTCCTTTCGTAAATTCATTGTGCGCCACACAGTAGGGCTGCTCACTTATGGATAAAGTCATGATCATGGTTATTTCTGTCAATATTGAAATCGCCAGTTATTTAAGGCGATTACTCATTGACGTTGGAAAGAGGTTGCAGTTAATGAAACAGTGAACACACATTCAATCAAAAAAAATCCCTTAACACATTTTCCCCATTGAGCTTTACTATCACCCCAGGAAAAGTGCAAGTGTGCGTCTCATTCAAAGCACAAGACAAAATTAGACTTGTCTTGTGAAACAAAATGTGTGAGATAATGGTTGTAGTAATAGTGTGCTACACCTAAAGTGGATGGATTATAATATTATTATGACAAACATCCATCAATCTAGCATTATCCATTTATACCGCTCAACACTGAGCCAAAGTTCCATCCATAGCCTGACCTCACTGGTTGTCATGTCCATGTATACAGTATAAACCAATGCAACAAGTGCATATTGGTTATTGTTATTGCGCTTAAATGCATGTTAAACAAGTTGAATGAGACGCTGACATATTTCCCTATTTCAAATGACAGTGGTAGATGTTTTGAACTTAAGTGTGTGTGTGAGAGAGAGTTGACAGCCTGTAAACATAACCTCTTGTGTTCAGGATCTTGACTGCATCAGCATAATCGAGAGCCTTGCAAGACTGCTGAAGAAACACCCAGGTCTGCTGTGTGATTTGTAATGCAAACACAAAGTAGCATAACAGGATATGTAGCCATTGTTTTCTTCCTGTGTGTCATTACTAGTGTAGACAGTCTTTTGGTTCAAACGAGAGGTGTTGACATGAAGCTAAAGTAATACAAATGACATTGTCCTTTATCTGTACAGGCCTAAGGAACATCCTGCCCATCACCACAGCTAAAGTGCCCATCGTTAAATTCTACCATGTACGCACTGGCCTGGAAGGAGATATTAGCCTTTACAACACGCTGGTAGGGAGCGTCACGCACGCACATACTCGCACACAAACGACCTAAACTACAGTTTGGGATGGTTGATGAACGCTGCGGGTCGGGCGGTGCGGGTTGACTCTCATAACGGGTCGGGTGGGTGCGGGTTGTAAAAAAACAACCTGTGTCTCACTACTGGCCAGGTATTTGCACCAACAATGTACTACCACAGTTCTCCAGAATGGAAAAGGAAACTGGTAAAACCTTTTTTATTACAGTAGGCTACATGGATTGAGCAAATTCATGGTTTGGTGTCTTTTACTTCTTGAGGTTATTTGTGTTATAGTTGTTTAAACCTAAGTGTTATTGTCTAGTGAAATGCTGCATAACCATTTTAAATGCTGGGTATATTGTATGCTATGTACTTCCAGGCTTTGCACAACACACATCTGCTCGCGTCGTACGCTGCCATTGACAAGAGAGTGAAGATCCTCTGCTATGTGATGAAGGTTTTTGCCAAGGTGTGACTCCACATTCATAAAGCCCCTTGTCCACCAAAGCATTTTTGTCTCACGCCAGCGTTATTTTTCAATTGATTGCAATGGGAGCTCCGCGTTTTTCCAAGCTTCTAATGACACCAGGAGCGCGGTGTGGCGGGATAAATACTACGAGCAACCGTCACATCCTGCTTCTTGCAACCAACGACAGCAACATTGAGGAAGTTGATAGTCAGATGATATCCCCGGACTACCACAACAATACTAACACGAAAAATAATGTATAGAATATTACAAATGAAATAATTTGATAACACAAACTAGCATGTTTCATAGCAACCAAAGCGTCTCAGCTGAAAAAACACTGCACTTCCAAAAGCGCTTCCTAGCGCTGCCAGTTGAACTTTTTCAGCAGAGCGAGCAGAGTTTTCAGCGGAGAAAAAAAGCTTTGGTGGACACGCGGCCTAAGACAACTGTCCCAAAGTAGCAGAAACCCTTCCCTTGACAAGGCATTAAAACAATAAAAACTACAACTGACAAGTAGAAATACAATGTTTATGTTGACTGTTTTGTGATCGGGGGTTTGAACGGGTTTGAATATTCGCTCAGGGTGCAATCGCCACCCAGAGCGAATATTCAAACCCGTTCTTCAGGAAACCTGTGGGTGGTGTCAGCGGAGGGCTTGCCCATGTACTTACCTCCATGTTACTGACCTGTGACTCTTGTGATTCGCACGCCTGCAGATGTGCGACATTGGTGACGCGTCGCGCGGGAGCCTCTCCTCTTACGCCTACACCCTCATGGTGCTGTTCTTCCTCCAGCAGAGGGAGCCACCTGTCATCCCCGTGCTGCAGGAGGTAGCTAGCATGGCTAGCTAGCGTGGTTGGCTAGCTAGCGTGGCTAGCCGTCATAGTGGCTGTTGTTGGCCGTGGTTGGCCACAGCTTGTCTGCCTGAACTGTGGTGTTTGCATGTACATATTACATGCATGTTTAGATTTCACATATACATTGTACATGTATGTTAAACATTTGGTATGTACATTTAAAAGTAACAATTTACATTTCACACATGCACATTTATTTTACATTTCACAATTACAGTATTTAGTGGACGCTTTTATCCAGTGACTTATATTTATTAATAGGTAAACACATCATACACCAGCAATAGTCATAGAAGAACTTATGTTATGTTCGAGTGAGTGTTATGAGGTGGAGAGGCCACCAGTCACCATCTGGTTTGGTCTTGGGCTGACTCCTTCTCATCTCATGGCTGCAGATTCATGATGGGGAGAAGCCAACGATTCTGGTGGATGGCTGGAACGTCTACTTCTTTGATGACCTGGAAGCACTGGTGAGACTTTTTGTGTTTTCCTGGATTTGCTACTAGGAGTTGTGTGGTCGATGTGTATTGCACACTCCTTGTGTTGTTACCAGAATTGCCCTTGGAGACTAGTAAATGGGCGTATTTATATAGCGCTTTACATTATTTTGCCTGACATTCACCCAGTCACACACACATTCATACACCGATGGTGATTGCTGCCATGCATATTTTAGATGTCTCCCCGCTCCAACACACCTGATTCTAATGAATGGGTCATTAGTCCTGATGACGAGCTATTGATTAGAATCAGGTGTGTTGGAGCAGGGAGACATCTAAACGTTCTCATTCCCAACTCATAAAATTAAATAGTTTCAGTTATATTTCGGTGTAGGCTGTGTGTGTAACCTATGATTTCAAGTAATTACATTTCAACATGTCTTGATTGTATATTGAGTATTTATCTACAACCAGGAGATAATACTTGCGCTGAGATTGCATGCCCATATAGCTAAAAATAAACCGGTGTTGGTTTCTCCGTAGCCTTGCTGTAACAGTCAATGACCGAAGTCTTCATCCTAAAACGCCAAAGGCTTTCGAACGCTTCGAAAATTGACGAGAGAGGCCATTGACCAAGCTGCAATATCTGACGAGTTGGGAATGAGAACGTGTTCATTTAATGGCCGCCTGCCTTGCTCTCGCACCTGCAGCCCGGTCGCTGGCCGCAGCACGGACAGAACCATGAGCCGGTGGGGGCGCTGTGGCTGGGCCTGCTGCGCTTCTACACGGAGGAGTTTGACTTCAAGGAGCACGTCATCTGCATCCGCCAGCGAGCGGCCCTGACCACCTTCAACAAGCAGTGGACGTCCAAGTACATCATCATAGAGGGTAAGGTCACAATAATCACACATCCAGAGTATAGGATTCAGTGCCCGTGGGAGACGCTCAGCGAAGCTGCGTTTTAAATGAATAGTCAGCTATTGGTTAAGATAATTGTTAAGCAAATACACTTTTTATCATATTGCGGCAACTATCTCCTGGCATTTCGCTATCTCACCGTTCCCTGTGGGTGCTGGAAAATATGATCCAGTACTCCTACAAAGCTTTGGCTCTGTAAATAGGAACATAAATAAAGTGGCCAATACCGTAGAGGGTGAGGACTGGGGTGCGTTCGTGGCAAACGTGTTTGCTTTGAGCTTCAATTTTGAAAGTTTTGTGTAAAGCAACCCTTCGTCCAGCGTCAGCGTGTTTGCCGAGAACTTCTTCCTCACGGCTCATGGCAAACACAAAGCAAACGGAAAACCGTTTGAATATATAAATATGTATGCGGGTGTTTGCAAAAGTTCCGCTATGTTCTGATTCTGAACACACCTCTGATATAGATAATCAGAGATTGGGATTCACTTGACGGGCTTATGAGTGCCTATGATGACACTCAGCTGTGATTAAATATATAGTCGGCTTACTTTGACTCTGAAAGAGACGAACACCACGCACAACAGTGCCCTCTAGGCTCTGCCGTGCGTGTCAATGTGTGGAGCGGTTTGTTTTGATTTGAGCAGGTTAGCAAGCATTTTGGAGAATGACTAACCCTGTGTTTTAAATCATCAAGACAAAGCTGATTAACTATTCTGTCCCACAGATCCCTTTGACCTGAATCACAACCTAGGCGCTGGCTTGTCTAGAAGAAGTATGACTCCTTTCATTCCTCCTTTCCTTCCTTTTTAGTTAGTTGTGTGTTTTGAGTTGTATTTGACTTCTCATTGCTTCTGTCTTGTCCAAACAGTGACCAACTTTATCATGAAGGCTTTTATCAATGGCAGGAAGGTGTTTGGGACACCACTCAAAGTCTGTCCTCCTCATTACCCCAGTCACATGGTTTGTATTTGCTGTCGATCTCGTATAGATATGGTATCTGCTGTGTATTACCACCGGCCTGGTGTAACCAGACCCATATTATCTTTGTGAATGTGGCCTGGCCACACACCATTTGAAAGTGTTTGTTTCATCCTACTACTTCTATTTGACACAGCGCTGAACCAATCGACGTTGCTGCTACAATTGTTTTGATCGCCTCATCTAGCTCTACCACAGTTTAGAACCTCACTTGACTTCAACGTCATCATTGAGCTGAGAGCAACAGTTGGCCGGAGCCGGGCTATAGTGCCACTGCACTGAAACCAGAGTGTGTGAGCGGAGTGGGAGCGGAGCAAGAAGGCTAGCGCTCAATCTGTCGATAAAGTACCGCTCCGATCTTGGCGAGTAGCCGGTCACATCATAGCTGCTTACGTGTGATCATACATAGCGTGTGATGTATGGTAGTTTTAATACGTGCAATTACACCTTTTACCTGTAGTTGGCGCTATCTACCTAGGGAAGGCTGGACAGAACCTGAAATGAAGTAGCTGCAATGATGCAGCAAAGAATAACATTGTGTTTGAGTTCTCTGTGTTCTTATTAACATAACGCATGACAACACAAACGATATTAGGCTACATTCACCTGTTTGAGTGTAGACTATAGGCTATATTTTGGTTAAAAGGCAGGCTAGATTTGAAGTTTATTTTAAGTGATAAGCTTACTGTAGGCCTATTCTCACCCATTCATGCTGTTAATTAACTATATTGTTACATTCTAATACAAATCGAAACACCCTACTCAATATGCGTGATAGGCCTACATCATCACAAAATTGTACGGGTTTGTTTGAATTATGACTATACAAATATTAATGGAGTGAATTTGGAGCGGCAATTTTGTTTCCTTTGAGTGAAGAGTGGAGTGATGACATGGAAAGTTTTAATTTATTTGCGGCCCCACACACTCTTTAAAAGACCTTGAGTATTGAGCTTTTGGGGTTGTAGCACCCAAAATCTCGATTGCTCTGCCCACACCTTTTCAAGGTTTGCCGATTATTTTGGCTCCTTCAAAAAGCAGCTATAGAAAAGGCATACATGCATACTGATTGTTCTTAGTCTACAGACCTATGTTTTTCTAGTAGTTTCAAAGAAAATAGACTTGACTTATTTACTTAACTTTACCTCTTTAGGAGTATTTCTTCGACCCTGCAGTTCTCACAGAAGGAGAGTTGGCTCCAAATGACCGTTGCTGTCGAATCTGTGGGAAAATTGGCCACTTCATGAAGGACTGTCCTATGCGTAAGAAGTAGGTATTACCAACGTTCTTAATAGGCAGGTCTCGCCACTCGCAGCCATCTTTGAAACGCCCCGGGCAGTTATTTAGGAAGACTGTATAGGCAGGTAGTTTACGTCAATGCAACCACACGATTGGTTAAATAGGGTATTGCATGGCAGTTATAAAGCAGACGATTGGCTGTTTTGGATTATGTTATTATTTGGATATGTTCCAACTTCCATATTTTCCGTTTCATAATGTTGTATTTACACGAGTGTTGCTGACGTAAGTTAAAGTGCTGCGATGCTCCTGTGCTCGTTTCTGTGATGTGTATGCACATCACATGCCAATACAGTGTCTTTGATACCGTCCCATCTTGACTCCATGCTGCTTTTGGCCAATAGACACAGACTAATAGGACATTAAAGGGACCAGTGTTTTTTGCATCAAGTTTTCTCCAGCATTGTTGAATGTTTTTAAAATGATGTCATGTTTTCAATGTATTTATTTAATTTTTTCCATTTTTTTCCAAGGTCCAAGCAGAGGCGGGACCAGGAGAAGATGGCGGAGAGCGGTCAAGAGAGGCATGATTCGGCGGAGGGCTCAATTGAGCAGATTCCACAGAGGGGCGAGAACTGGAGGAGACAGGAAGAGAAACGCTCCTGTTTCCTGTGTGGATCGCAGGCCCACATCAAGAAGGACTGCCTGCAGTACCGAGGCCCTCCTGCAGGTTTGCCTTGCCCGCCTATTTTGGGACAGAGAAAGTTGCTACGCTGAACTCAGTAATTGCCGTTGCTTGACAATTGACTGATCCCAAGCCCTGCCCCTTTTCTGATCCTCTGAATTGTGTTTGTGTCTTGGTAGGCAATTTCAAAATGGATACGTCCTCTTGTCCTTCGCCTTCCGGCCATGTAAGGAATTTTAAAGAAAAAGTAAGTTGTTTTAATAGTTATAAATCAAGTCAACAGTGCAATATTTAAACAAATTATGTACACTGTGTGAAATAACGGCAGTTGTGTTTAGGGTTGCTTGAGTGGGATTCTTCTAGAAAATCTTCCTTTCTCTTTTTTTGTGGTCCAGGGTGATTCTCAGCAAGAGGAGAATAAGAAGAGAAAGCAACTAAATGTAACATCAAGTCCACAGACAGGTGTGTACATGCGCGTCTCGACTAAAGAAGGTCTACTAGTCCAAATGCCACATGGCCTTAGGCCGATTTATCCTTCTGCGTCAAGCTTACGTCGAACTACGGCTTTTCGCTGCCCGTACAACAAGGAAATCCCAGGAATGTCCCTGTCTTGTCATGTGCAACGTTGTAGGCTAATCTTGGCTAATAATGCTCAAGCAAGACATGTAAACACATTTCTTTCCAGCGAATATAATAATTATACCATGATTGTCAAAGGGGGACAGTCTGTATGTAGGCTAAGCCGTTGTTACAAACATTCCTAAAGCACTACTCTGGCATTTAAGGCCTTGCATCCACAAGATGGGTAGTTACATTTTTGGAGAGGTGCACGTCAGCCTATGCTATCCCCTACACCAGGGCTATTCAACTCCGGTCCTGGAGGGCCGCACCCTGCATGTTTTAGATCTCTCCCTGCTCCAACACGCCTGATTCAAGGTTGTTACAATCCTGATGACGACCTATTGATGTGAATCAGGTGTGTTGGAGCAGGGAGAGATCTCAAACACGCAGGGTGTGGAACCTCCAGGACCGGAGTTGAATAGCCCTGCTCTACGCCATAGTCTCACGTGGAGGTTACGCCCCATCTGTATGTTATGGCGTAGGGTTTTGACGCACAAGCACAAATGGGCATTTACAGTTGTATGTCTCTGTTTTCTCCCTGCAGGAAGTTCAGCTATTCGACATATTGGTCGCTCTGGTCAGAAGAGGAACCCAGTGGAATGAACAGAAAATGATTGGAAAGGGGTGTGGGGGATCCCCTTCCTAAAGTAGAATAGCCAAAATCTTCTCTCGCGTCCAGATGGGGAAAATCGAAGCCCATAAACCCTGAAACCCTATAATGAATGAACGTATGCGACTTCCCCAGCCAGCTGGCCCTTGCACAAGCCAAAGCCCGGACGCCAGCTCCTCGACTTGAAGCCAAACATGGTCTTTTGTTTTCTCCTTTTTAATTTTGATTTTAAATTTAATTTTTACTCCTCCTCAGAGGTGCTTTTTAAAGCATTTATTTTAATACAAGCCATGTCACATGCGTCCCATGTATTTGTTTACGTATTCGTCCCAAAGGCCAGCATTAGTTTTTAGTGAAAGTTGTTTTAAATGACGTTTGTTTGGTCCCCCCCCCCAGCACACACCCTTCATCTACCCTGGTTAGCTTGTATGCATATGTCTTAATCAAGGTGGTTCATGGTTCATAGATTGTCAATGTGTAAGGTTTTGTATTTGCCGGAGTCGTTATTGTCCAAGCTTCAGAAAAGAGCTATAGATGCTTGGTGTTTTATTTTAATCTTTACTCTGACACTGAATTATGTTATTTAAGAAAAGAAAAAAGTTTTACCTTTCATCAATGTCAAAACACCCATACGCAGTTTGCTAACATCAAATAATACCCACAATAATCAATAATTAGACGACATTTGCCAGATTCAGATTGGTAGCAATATTGTGAGATTCTCGATCTTGAATTGTTTTCACTGCTGTACTGTCTGACAGACCTGCTTACCAATAAACATTTTAAATTTGAATTTTTTACACAGTCAATGTACATCAGGTGTAGGCCTAAAAAACCTGTCTATTCACTATGTTGTTGACGTCTTTGTACATTTGTTTAGCTTTTTTCTTGAAAAGAGTATCCTCCTACTAATTATTATTGTATATTACCAAGAAGTAAAACTATTTAGACAGTTGTCCTTCGACCAACTACATTACATCACGTATTTTTCTCTAAAACGTCATTGGCTTAAACAGTCCCAAACGTAAACGCAGTCAGCCAGTGGGTAATCCGGTTATTCGCACTGCGTTGTGCGTCTGCGC
The DNA here is from genome assembly GCA_025399935.1 of Amblyopsis rosae. Taxonomy (NCBI): domain Eukaryota; kingdom Metazoa; phylum Chordata; class Actinopteri; order Percopsiformes; family Amblyopsidae; genus Amblyopsis; species Amblyopsis rosae. The sequence goes on along the minus strand of JAODTR010037758.1, from coordinate 5,867 downwards.
AGTTGAATGTTTTGATTCCAACGCCCAATGCTATGTTGAAGTACTTGGTGGAGACAGCTTAACATGTCTGCCTCCATGGTGCGAGCGACCGTCCGGGCGGTCACAAAAAGAAAAATATTTGCGACGAGAGCTGCATTAACGCTGGTAAGTATACCGTAGTTATGGGGTTTATTATTATTATTACGATCATGTTTTTTGTTTGTAATGACAAGCGTCGGCGGTACTAAATGTTATGTACTGGTAGGTGTCTTGACCCGCTAGCATACCATTACAAATAACAGAATAATTAATCGATGGCTAGGCAGCTGCAAAATAATGTCATCAGACGTGAAACGTGTATTTTGTTTATATTGGCACATTAAGATATCTAATTTGGCTTATCGCCGTGGTCGAGTTGCGTAATCCTTGTATGTACCGTAATGTACACAAGATAGCATTCAGGTTACTGTGCGCGTTATGTAAAAACGATAACGACAATATTGGTTTTAACTTCTAACATGTACCCGTTCTAGTGTAGTGCTTGGGAGAATAAACCGCATTGTCATTGGTGTGATTAACTTTCCCTCTCTTACAACCTCCCTTAGACTCCAGCGGCTGTCAACAGGATCAGATCACTGTTGCAGGACAAGCCTCAATATGTAAGTCTTTCAACAACTGAATTATGACATTCTATGAAATATGTATTTGCTCTTGTTCACTGGAAAGTTTGGAAATGCATGTGTACATGTATTGATTTGTTTGCAAAGTTGTGTATTGTAGCTACTCGTTGAATTATGTTGCCTCCTTGTGTGTGTGTGTGTGTGTGTGTGTGTGTGTGTGTGTGTGTGTGTATTTATTTATTTATTTATTTATAAAGGTGTCTTGTTTAAAATGCATTATGTCCAATCTTCACATTTATCTTTGAAAGGGGCAAATATTCATCAAATGGTGACTTGTTACATGCAATGAATCTAGATTTAGATCTGTGCATTAAAGTGTGCGTGTATGGGTGAATGTGAGGCTACTGTTGCAAAGCGCCTTGATTGACTGGGAGTTTGGAAAAGCGCTATATATTAAATGCAGTCCATTTACCATGTAGATAGGTCTGAAGGTCGGGGTGAGGACTCGGGGCTGCAATGGCCTGACGTACACACTAGACTACACCAAAGAGAAGGACAAAGCAGATGAGGAGGTGCTACAGGATGGTAAAGCCGTGTTTTATTCAAGGCTGCAACAACGCAAACTACACTTGAATAGGAGCTCCAGCAATTGTTATCTAGGTTGGGTATGGGATGTTGTTGGGGCCACAACGTCTTGTTAGACCTTCTGTTAAAATGTCGAAGATAAAGACGAGTGTTACCAGAAATGTTGACCTGCGCATTTTTGACATCTTAATATGTTGCTCCCATGCTATTGGTTGGTGTCAATGTCTCACCCCTTCTTGACATGGTGATACCATACCCACGCCTATTTTGACGTAGGGACTGTGTTTTGGTCACACGGGCTCTTCCTAGCAGGTATGTTTGACTGCGTATTTAGCCTACACTTGTGATCATGACTGAGGTTTTGGAGAGATTAATAGAGAACTAGATAAAACTAGGCTACCAGTCACTCGCTATTTTTACTAATATTTGTTTACTTTAAGGTATAGAATTTGCTTTAATATTCATTTTTTAATCTAGAGAATTTGCCTACTCAGTACCCAAAATCATGCTTTTTAAAGGCAGTATCAGTAATTCATAAATTCAAGTTTGAATCAAAACAATATTTCAGACATCGAAACGCATTGTGAAGCAAAGCGTAGTGCTATGGATTTTGTTTATGTGAACGGTGTTCGCATTTTATGTTATTTGATGAATTTTACAAAATTGTGTATTTGATTGCAATTAGCTTGCAATAGCGGACTATGCCTTTAAATGTATTGGGATATTAAGAAAATAAAGTAGATCTAATCTATATTGAAGGAGATGGATCTCAGTTTCAGCAATCTGCCATTCGGAGGGTAGGTCGAAGCTTCAGCCCAATTTAACCACTGGAATGAATTTCGCCTGAGAAACAGATTGAGTAGTAGCACCCATCTTTTAACATCCTAAATGTGCTTGCTAACATTAATTAACACGTGATATTTGGTACTTGTAAGTTGAACACATTTGACCTTTTAACATGAATGTCAAACTAGATGTTTTAGCCCAAACGGTGTTCCTTAAATAAGAGTGAGTTTTGATTTGGAACTAGATTTTCTTCAGAAATGCACACTTTATTTGAATCTGTTCCCAATTACATTGATTTACAGTGTAACTTTCTATTTACTATTTGTGTATGCAAACATTTTTATTTGAGTTTAATAGCTTTTTAACTTTCAGGATTGTTACTGTGTCTGTGAATGAATTGTAATGCTGCCATTTGTTCTGCAGGCGTGAGGGTGTTCATCGAGAAGAAGGCCCAACTCACCCTGCTTGGGACAGAGATGGACTTCGTGGAGTCAAAGCTGTCCAGTGAATTTGTGTTCAACAATCCTAACATCAAGGGCATATGTGGCTGCGGAGAGAGCTTTAACATCTGAGGGGTGTCAGAGCACCCACCCACCTCTCTCCCCCTCTCTCATCCCCACCCACCTACCGCCCTTCTCTCCCTTACATACCTCCCCACACTCCTTGCTAGACCTTGTGCCCTTTCCAAATACCCAAGAATGAAAGCTGAAGGTCTGAGTGGGTGGGTCCTTGCTCCTGTGTGCAGACGCCGCCTATACGTTTCTACCACTGCTCGCGCACACATGCTTATAGCCTGAGTAAGGAGGGTCTCACTACTTTATCACGCCACATCACACCTGATTTACTGGCTATTGCCATTATGTTCTTAGCTGAACCCAAACTGGTTTTGACCTTACAGAGGTGGGTTAATCTTTAATAGTCTGTAATACTACTGCTGGACCCATTTTTTTTTTTTTTTTTTTTTTAAAAAGAAAATCCAGACCACTCTAGAGTAGCATTTTTAAGGTAACACATTAGTATTGCATTTAATTTATCATTGATGTCACCCTTCTTTTCTTTTAATGTACAGTGATGAAAGTCAGTGCAGATAGCCACAATGCACACTGAAGTATGTTGCCTATGTTAATCCATCAAAACGCAAGGCTCCCATTTTTACCGTAGAAACAGCGTCATGCAACCAGTCGGTATGCAAGAATCACAGTATGGGTATCTTGAAATTGGTAAATTTCACATAAATTATTTGTTTTACAAGTTAAATGTGTGTGTGTGTGTGTGTGTGTGTGTGTGTGTGTAAGTACATAAGGAATGTAAAACTCCCTCAAACCGCAACATAACGCACAATATGCATCCCTCAGATAGGACTATGAGGAATGCTGTATTTTCTTTTTCTTTTCAGGTTAAAACAGGAGGTGTTTGTATAGACTAATGCTTCCGACTTGTAACTAGTGTACTATGTGTACAAATTATATGAAATGTGTGAATAAATGGGAACATTTATAGCTTTTGTGTTTATTTATAGCTCTATAGGTAAGGCTTTGCTGTTAAGACTTTACAGATGTAGTGCTTACTTATTGTCTATAGGGGGCAGAGCGGAGTTACAATGGTTCCCTGGCAACACTATCATGACAATATGGATGTCTGCTTGGTCTAAATGTTCTTAAGTGGTTCCTGCACAGTATGGAACAGTTTGAGTTGTTCCCAAATTGACCATGCAAGCAGTGTTTTTAGTGGTATTTGGAGTAGGCAGCCAGCGCAGACAAAATGTTCATCCCTGTCTTTGATTTTAAAGTCCAGGGGTTAATACATTTATTAAAATGGTTACATTTATCATTGACACGAATAGGTGCCACGTGCACATTTAAAGAGGTTACTTCCCCAAACGAGCACAAGAGTAAATCACACCAATGTGTGATGACTGAGCAAGCATAATAAATACGTATATACATAAGGCTATATTTTGAACTGTCACTTGTTCTTGAATTTAGATTTTCCTCCATATATTTCCATAATAAATTGATGCAAAAATGCACCAGAATGCAGTAAATGAAGAGTTTGATACACAGACTTTTCTGTATAAGGGTCTTTGGTGGTTCTGACTGGTTCTAGAATCTTCTCACAGGTGAGCAGGTCATAGGGGCAGGCATAGTTAGCTGAGCAAATCAACTCCATTCATTTACATTTGTGGAACAATAGCAACAGTGTTAAGCACCGTTAACACTTTGCAGCCAGTTTACATAGGGCGACAGATTTCAGCAGCATTGATATTGCCTAAAACTGTCCCCCCTTTCAAATGCTGTTACTTTACTTAATGTTTTTAACTTATGTTGTAGACATTCTAGGCATCAGTTTATGCTAGCAGGATGATTTGGAAGTCATTAATACATTGTTTAAATTAGACCCTAATGTACTTGTCCTATTGCTTAGTTGACCACCGCGGCCTCCCACACTTTCTTTTCTGGTTCTATGTACTGAGTAGTACTCCACACGAGACATGCAATTTCTCACATGCAATAGCCTTCAATTCTAAGAACAAGGCCTAATGGACTGATGAGTTTCAGAAGAAAGTTATCAAGCATAGCAATAGTTCAGGCAGGCCACGAAGTCACGCCTAGCCATGCTTCATCTCAAATGTCAGCTGATCACAATCAGCTCACTGCCAGCTGATCTCAGTGACCAGACTTCTCAGCTGATCACGGCAAAACGGCGCCAATTTAAGCACCCTTAGCCGACACCCAATCTTAGCGCTTCCTCTGCGGGCTTTTTTGCAAACCATCACCTCCTCCTTTAATGCTGTGTTTGATTACTCAATGTCTCAGTGTTGTCATTGAGGCTTGCTCTGTTCTAAACCCTACAGGGGAGGTCTTTTTGCTGCTCTCCCTGCCTTGGGCTTTCCATGTATGCTCATGGAAGGGCAGGGAGCTCCCAGAACAGAGCCATACCTCCAAATATAAATAACTTAATGCAAATCAAATTCTTATTGTGCTATTTTGAACCATTTTGAGCCTGTAATGGAACCCACATTACCATCTCACTCCACTAGTCTATAGAATGAGTTTTATTACTTCTTACGTCTTTAACAGTGTTTAGCTATGCTGCCATAATTGCAAAAGGGTTTTATAATGATGAGTAGTTTGCTGATAAATGGGCCTTTGTACTAGCCTTGCGAGACCATCCTGATCTCATGAGCTTAAGTTTAATTTCGCCATGAGCATAAGTCTGGAAAGCCTAGGAATTTTGAATGTGTCCGTGTAGCATCTGAACTTCCCAAGCAACGTCGTGTTTATAGCTATACAGGCGAAAACAACCAGATGGTTCATCCAATCAACTGCTGAGACACCTCCATTATAGGCTTTATTCCCAACTTTACTCTTATCACAATAAAGCTTTACAAGCTGAAAGTAAACATAAATATAAATTTTTTATTAAATACATATTACATTACAATTATGCTATAAATATAAATAATATAAATATTTTCATCCATTTATATGCAAATAAGGCATTTCCTCATTAAATATGTGCTTTTTTGCATCCATCCATCCATCCATCCATCCATCCAGCTTCTCCTGCTTATCCGGAGTCGGGTCGCGGGGGCAGCAGCTTTAGCAGGGGACCCCAAACTTCCCTTTCTGGAGCAACATCATCAATCTCTGACTGGGGGATCCCGAGACGTTCCCAGGCCAGTTTGGAGATATAATCTCACCTGGTCCAGGTACTTGAGGGATCTTCTTCAGTGGACCTGCTCTGACCAATCAGGAGACTGGTGTCGTGCTGGGCAGCTGACTGTTGCGTGTGTGTGTGTGTGTGGGGGGAGGCAAGGAGGTGTCATGACTGTCTCCTGGGCTGTCCCTGTGTCTCTCTGCCTGCACTTCCCCTCCCAACCTGTGGATGTCCTCG
>JAODTR010037747.1:0-20360 GCA_025399935.1 Amblyopsis rosae | reverse complement strand
GGTGAACCAGTTAAATGCATCTGATACACCTGGTGAACAAGTTAAATACATCTGATACACCTGGTGAACCAGTTAAATGCATCTGATAAACTTGGTGAACCAGTTAAATACATCTGATACACCTGGTGAACCAGTTAAATGCATCTGATACACCTGGTGAACAAGTTAAATACATCTGATACACCTGGTGAACCAGTTAAATGCATCTGATACACCTGGTGAACCAGTTAAAGACATCTGATACACCTAATGAACCAGTTAAACAAGTTAAATACATGCAAGTCAAATAAATGCATCTGATACACCTGGTGAACCAGTTACACACCATGTTAGCATCGATGGACATTTTGTATGACGATGTTCTGTAGAATATCTTCAAGGGAAATGCAGCCATCTAAATGCTGAACACAACTGAAATATTTACATTTATACACAGTATTTAAAGCAGTGATTCCCAACCTGGGGTCCATGTCCCCCCCTCTGGGGGGCGCTAGAGTTCACAGGGAAGACGTTTGATCTCATTTGCTTTGAGGTCAAACATGCATGAAAATGTTTGAACTATAATTTAATTGTAAACTGTATACATTTTACAATGTTATAAAAAATAGTAAGGCCAATCTAAAAAGAATAGCCTATTAATGGCAGAGAAAGGTTTAAGCAGGCTAATTCTTCAAATAAATCCACCAACTTCAGAAAAATATTCGAAAGAGTAGGCAGATCCACGGAGCCTCGTGGTAAATGGAGTGCATTTATACAGCACACACTCACACACATTCACACATTCAAACACACCGATGGCGACGTCAGCCAGGAGTCACCTGACCGCCAGGACCAATTAGAGTTAGGTGTCTTGCTCAAGGACACCTCGACACTTGGTGAGGAGTTAGCGGCGTTCAAACCAGCAACTTCTTCATCACCTATTGCCCCGCTCTGCCACTGCGCCCTGTGTGTGCATCATTTGAATGTTCATTATTAATTGGCAGGGCTAAAAAGCAGCACAATATTGACGGGCGGGGCCATTCTTTTCTCTTTTACAAGAAAAGTGGGAGGGGGGGGGGGGGAAGGTGAATAGCCACTGATTTAAAGGAAAGTTTACAGCAAAAACCTTGTGTGTGCGTGCATGTGTGTGTATGTATGTGTGGTGTATGCGTGTGTGTGTGCGTGCGTGCGTGCATGTGTGTGTGTGCGTGTGCATGTGCCTGCATGCGCGTGTGCGTGTGTGTGTGTATGTGTGTGTGTGTGTGGTGTATGCGTGTGTGTGTGTGTATTTATGTGTGTGTGTGTGCATGCGTGCATGCGTGCATGCATGTGTGTGTCATTAGAAGCAGCTGGAGGTGATAATGCTTACAGAGTGGCCCTCCCCTGAGACACATAAAGGCCGTGAAATGAGCTCCTTTAACCTCTGACCCCCCTCCTCCCCCATGGGAATTAAACAGCCATGGAGCCACGGGGCTTCTGTGCTTCTGGTGGGGAGAATGGCACGGTGGCCGTGATCAGGAGACGCAGAGGGAGCTGGCCGAGGTGGCCAGTGTGCAGACCGGCGTAGGCGTGTCGTAGTAGCTGGGGTCTGTGAGGGGGAACAGCAGCAGAACGAAGAGGAGCACACCCAGCAGGTAGCAGGAGAGCACCGTGGTGCGGTGAGGGTGCTCCGTGGCGGCGCTGATGGCAGGGAAGCCCATGTAGTTACAGAAGGAGTGGCACAACACAGGCCCCACCAGGTGACCTGAGGGCAGGGAGACAGGAGCACTCTGACCGGCTGTACATGGGAGCCCCTCTGCCCTCCTTCAGACAGGCCCTCAAAACTAATAATCGCGATTAATCGCAAGCTTTACGGAATTAACTGCGATTAATAAAACACATTTTTTAACCTGTTCAAAATGTAACCTTAATGTTAAGTTAGAAAGAAAGAAAGAAAGAAAGAAAGAAAGAAAGAAACACCAGCTTTATGCAAAATCTTTTAATTTTATTAAAAATTAAATTAATACATTTGCATAAAGCTGCCATATTTTTAATTTTTTATAGAACATTTTAAATGGAACAGGTAAAAATATGCAATTTATGAATCGCTATAAATTACATAAAGCGTGCAATTAATTCCTGACAGCCCTTCTCAAAACCCATCTTTTCAAGCTCGCCATATGCCAGATAACCTCCTCCCCTTCCTCCTAACTATCCGTTTTATCCCTTATCATATTACTTTTATTTTATATATTTAACTATTACAATGATTTTACCCTGTAAAGCAGTTTTGGGTATTTTTTTAAAGAAAGTTTAATAAAAATAAATTGTATTATAATAATAATAATAATAATAATAATAATAATAATATATTATTATTATTGGCACAGGACTCTGGAAGTAAGAACACCTGTGTTAGTTACACACCTAGCCAGGTGCTTTCACTGGTGGTGTGCCATTTATGGCCACAAGGGGCTTCTGATAAGCAAAAACCAGTCCCTGGCACTAACTAAAAATAAAGCCTGTGTGTATTTTTGACAGGAACACGATGCTATTTCTGCTTAAAGCAGTTCCTTTTCTACTGAACTGGAAGGGACACTCAATATCAACAGTTACCAGCGATGCAGACACTGTACATGTTGCATGTAACACAAGGAAAACCAAACGGGCAATACTGCTCGAGGCTAATTGGCTAGTGCTGTGCAATCTGCTCACTCAAGCGGAGAAATGTTCTGCACAAGTAGCAGACCATTACACTCAAATCACCCTGCCCACGCAGTCGTTCAAGTGTTGCGATCATCCGAGCCTCCTCCATTTAAACTTTCCTAACATTGCGGGGCCGTGTGTCGTCAGTGCAGATTAAGCCATGGATCCATTACCTGTTCTAATAAAGATAAAGGCAGTGTAGGCTCCAAAGACTGCTGTGTAGGAGAACTGGAACACTGTGGCACACACACGTCAAAATATTATCATCATCATACATCTACAGTACTGTGACAAAGTGCATGCTGGGTAACCCCATGAGGCAGGAAACAGGATATGCAAATGTGTACCTGCTGCGAGGAAAATCCCAGACACAGTGCCCTGCCTGAAGCGCAGCAGCTCGATAACGTGGTGGAAGTGGGCTGCAATGGAACGTCAACAGAAACACACGCATGGGAGATCAGACATTCGATTAGCTGGGCCTCTGTGCTGCTCTTCCAGGAAACACTGGGGCAATCTTCATGTTGGTTGCAACAACTAGGCCACAGCCTGAAGTGGGGCAAGTCACGTTGATGTGAAGCCACAATCATAGTATGTTTCTGGAAACCAAGGGCCTCATTTAAATAACCCTAAGTGCGTTGTGCAAAAAAGTGTTTTCTATTATTAATTATTATATGGAAATGTAGGAATGTGTTTACGGCCAAGATTCAAACGTATAAAACCTTATGCACATGATTCTCTACATAAGGTTCCCATTATAAATCACAGTCAACCTTAACGGGATCACACATGATCAAACATGCTTGTAGTCCCACCCTGTTAACACCCACAATCGTCTGTAAATATGTAGAAAACTGCCCCAGAATAATAAAATAAAAACCGATCACACCTTATAAATCTGCTAACGTCACAGAGGGTGACAAGAACAGACATCAGAAAGCGTGCGCTTCTTCCTCTCACGCGACACACGTCAAAGCAGCATGTAAGGTGGCTAAGGTGGATCTAACCAAGAAAGTAGTTACTGCATGAATGTAACGTGTCATATATCATGTTTGGGTTTTGGAAACCCAGGACTTTGAGTAATAAATGAAGCACAAGGTGCCTTAATAAAACATGTTTTATTAATGTATTACTCAAAGTCCTGGACTGATGATAAAACCCAATACGGCGTCAGTACAGTACACCTATAAGCAGCGCTCCTTAGATAAGTGTCATGGCAGGTGTGGATTCAGACGGCCCGCCATCTGCGGCTGCGTAGGCGACTCACCCACGCCGAAGAAGAGCGGGCAGGTGAAGATGGCTGCGGAGGGGCTGGTGCACGGCACCAGCATTGGCAGCATGCAGGCCCTGAACACCAGCTCCTCCGTGAGAGGAGCCACCACGTGGTTCCTGAGCCAACGCATGTCGCTGAGGCACAGCACCCAGAACCACGGGTCTAAAATGAGCGAAGAGAGGCTGCACGTCAGACAGGCATCGAACAACAAAAGCAACAGATGGAATCTACATTTTCACCCAGTCACGTGTTTACATTCCTCTACAGAAAGCTGCCGTGCTTTAGCCTGGTGCAACCAGACCAAATGTATGGACTTTGTGAATAGTGTCTGGACACACTCCATTGGTGACGGCCATACACCTCTGGTTCATTTTGAAACTACTGGATTAGCCTTTAGCCAATCGGCAACGGTTTGGATGGTTTCATCTAGCTCTACCATTGTTTAAAAACAAAACGCTTGACTTCAACGACATCACACTCAGCAGTCCCCCCCCCCAAGTTTCCTTGAAATTTGTCTAAAATGTTCGTACAAAGACGTTTGCTGTGTTTAATGGGCCTATCGATTGATGCTCAGTGACGTGTAGGAAGTGTAGCCACATATTTTCATGGGTGTTATATAGGTGTTTGTGAGTATAAGTATTTATCAGTATTTAATCCTATTACCAAATGACGCTTTTATTACATCTTTCCATCTTAAATGTATGCCGTCTCATTCTGATATAAAGTGCATGAAATTCCCAAATCAGAATATGTTGACACATATCCTTCAATTGGAACAGTGCGCTGTGGTTCTAGAGCCACGCTGGTTCTACCGTCATCTTGTGCATCTGTACTGCTGAAACAACAATCTAAAGCAGAAAAACACAAACAATGGCTTTGTTGTTGTTAGCCACGTGAGCGCTGTTCAACCCACAGCCTATATGGACAGCCCAGCTCCTCCCTGTTTTGTAAGCTGCCTCTCACTGCCGTTCGCGTTCACTGAACTTGTAGCAAATATTCCACCGTCCTGAACGCAGGGAGGGCTTCCCCGACTATAACCCCAGTGAACACTGAGCTGAGAGCAATAGTCGGGCGGAGCCAGGCCAGATGCGCAACCACGTGGGGAACAGGTAAGACAACCTTCTGTATGCAATGGTTCTCACCGAAAGCAACCGTCACACCATCCAAAAAGCTCCAGGGACAGTCTATGGCCAGCTGGATTAGGGGCCCCAGGAAAAGTACCTGTCGCACAGCATAAAGACAGTGGGTCTGACATTTTGCAAATGCAGCACAGGTTGGTTTAGAACTATGGCCATAATCACAATAGAATAGGGATTGTCACGGCAAGCAGAATGTTGTCTTTGTGTGTGTGTGCGCGTTACCATGGTGAGTATGAGGGGTAGTATAGCTGCTGGAATGAGGCCATCAAGGCGGATCCCCATCAGCGCCAACAAGGACGGGTTGGGCTGACACACAAGCATACAAGAGTGAATTACACTATCCTACCTAACACTGCTTAGTATTCAGCCTAAAACAATACTATTTAACTTTTAACAAACATGACCCTACATCAACATTGGCTAAGGCCCGAAGACAGGTTGGTAGTATGAATATTAGGCTATATCCTACCACACTGCTTCTCATGTCCTATAAAAGAGACCCCTAGTATCTCATGCGTCTTGTTTTAAGATATTCTTAGAAATTTGCTATATTACAACAACATGGTTTTGAAATCTATGGGAGATTTGTTGAGAAATAATATAGATGGTAATATAGAATGATGTACACCTAACAAGTTTGCAGTGTATGAGTCTTGGGTGAACTGTTCCAACAAATGGCTGTCTTGGCTTTTCTTTGGAGGGAATTTATCTCAATAGAACAGACAATACTAACTCACAGTGACACCTGTGAATTCCTTCCATGCCCACACAAAGAGGGGCGACAGTGCTGACACGATCAGTACACTTGTAAACCGTTTCTTTATCACTGCTGGGTGATCCCTGGAAAGAAATAAACAAACAAAAAGAGAGACAGAGAAAAATAGAGTAAGGAGATAACATATAATACCCAGGAAATCTAGAGCCAGCCACGCTGTCATCACCAGCTGTGTAGTGGGAAATACCGTAGCGACTTCCTCATCACGGCCAAGTTGGTTTGTGGCTAACATAGTTTGAGGATAGTTAGAAATGTTAGGCTCACCTCGGCAAGTCACTTCTCCATACATATAAACTTCCCACGTAAGAGCAGGCGAGAAGCAAGCAGGACAGAACCGAAAGCCAGCATATGCCGTCCGGTGGCACGAATTCGCCATTCTTGTACATCTTCTCGGCCATCCGATTTGGGAATAAACCCTCCTCATCCCCCATGACGAGAGGAAATCCGTGGTCGGAATTATGCGCAGCGACTACTCTTCAAAAGCGAAAGTGGTAAACAGAAAGCACACGATAATAGAAATGACAGGTCTCCTTTTGAAAACATGAAGCGAGCTAGTGCGCTAGGGCTTCTGGCGCCATATTTTGACGTCATCACGCACCGGCGCTGAAAGCATTCTTTACCACCTGTAGATGTCAGTAACAGCAAGCTGAACACGAATAGCCTTATGTCCATTGATCTTCTATTATTAGCCCATTCACGATCAGATCATTTAACTCAGTCTGAGTGATGACACTGGGGCCAATATTTTATTAAATTGTTTTAAACTTTACTTTTTTACATATGTTGGCTAATTATTATAACCGGCCAATTTATTAGGCTACTCTGGGCTAATTACAGCCTAATTGCATTGTTTTGCGTAATGGTAGACAATCAGGCCTATTTCTGACACACGTAGTGAACAATATGGGTATTCCGTGTAAATGTGGTATATCCTTTGATTAATAGTAGGCCACGAATTGTCCATTAGCCAATGGGGTTTTGCGCATATTATTCGTATAATATTCAGCTATATTGTGTAACTTCACAGGAATTATGGTATAGCCTAGTTTGTGCAACACATAATAGCCACCCAACTGCTGTTATGTGTTGCACAAACTATGATAGTCCTACAATTTGTCCAAAACATGCAGGCAGCAACTGGCCAAGTCTGCTGATACCTGCTGACAGCAGTTTCCAACTGTACAGTCATCATGCGTGTAGGCGTTATGATGATCTGTGGGCGGAGCCACAACGTTGTGAAAATCTGGAGGCGGGTTTACGCAAGGACCACGGAGTCCTAACCAAGCGCGGAGTCGATAAACGTGTGCGCTATGGTATTTACGTGTGATTCCGCGCTTTTGTTTTTTGTAAAACGTTCTCGTGAAGAGCGCTAGCGACAGAGATAGGCGTGACAAGAGGATGTCTGGACCACGACTAGTCTGCTAGAGGAACGAGCATCTCGCAGTCTCCCATGTATGCGACGACAACGGAGAGGCAATGCAGAGCGCTGGGCTCCATAGTTATTCCGTCCAGTTTACCAACGCAAGTGGTTTAACGAAGCGGTTCCCAATTTCGAGGCCGTGCGGGGATTGACAAGCGAAGGGATATACAACCTAGCGGACCTCCCTTGGCAAACATCAACGGGTAGCCTATCATATACATTGTTGTATTTATGTAGCCTGTTATTGATCGTTAGTTTAGTCATATAGGCTATGATAGATAATGCATGTATCCACTAATATATGTATTTAGTCTGATGTCTATTGATCGGATTAAATCAATGCATGGGCTGTATAGTTTATTGCTTACAACACTTGTCAGAATGACGGAGTCTGTGAGTAAACCTGCGTGTGTGATGATGATGTCTACTCTTTATTGTCTGTGCCGTGGAATCCCTTGTGTACATGCATGCCTGGCTGCCAGACTGCTTAAAACCAGCAGAAAAGCATATAGGAAAGCATACGGAATTGTTAGCACGATATCACTTTTAATCTAACTAATGACAGATGTTCTCGATAAACAATATGGTGTTGTTGTTTTCATTAGAAGCCCAGGATTAATCAAGTAAAGGATATAGGCGAAAATCTGATAAGACTACTATTTACTGCGTGTTGGATAGATAACGCGATCAACAGTGTGACACAGGGAAACGCAATCTGCTGCAATCCGCTCACGATTTACAGGCAAACAAAACCACTACAATAAAAATATGTCTTGAGAGAGGCCATATTATAACTATATCCCTTTTTCAGAATAGGGGGTTTGCGCATTTCTCCTCTTTCTAGATGGTTCTGGGATGTTTAGATGATGGGGAAACCATTATGTATACAGGCCTACAGACTCCAATGCTAATGGCTCACAAGTCACAACTATTAACGTGCTTGATATTTTATATAATGCCATAATGTTATAATGTCAACATTATTTCATGAGAAATACAACTTTTGTAAATGTCTCCAGATATTGTATAGGCCTATATGCTACGTTAACAGTAGCACTATTTTGCCATGGCTCTCTAACAACCAGGTCATCACATCTCAGGTAATCTCTTGTCTCCTTAGTCCCAGTGGTGAGCTCATGGTCCCGTTATATCCCTGCCTGGAACTCACCCTCCTAAGGAGACATGTTTTGTTTGTTCGTCTCCCTCTTCTTTTCTCTACCACCTCTCTCTCTCTCTCTCTCTCTCTCTCTGTCTCTGAGAGGAGTACAACTTGAAGGCGGAGACATTGATTATACGCTAATACACTTTTTGTCAAATTCAGCGAATATCTCCTCATGGTCCACTAGCTGCCAGTTCTGGGTGCTCTGCGTGCTGGAAAAACAATCAGGTGCTTCTATACACAGCCCTGACTTTGTAAATGGGAACACAAACACAGTGTTGCAGACCGCACAGCACCACACAACACTAACGCAGCCTTGGCGATGTGTGTCCAATTTTGGGGGGGGGTGGAGCTTCTGAGGGAGCACCCATATAGCAAGCCTAAGTCACACCCGCATTATGGGACCTTAGTATGGACAAATATGTATGGTAGTCAATACATAGAGCGGCGAGAATCAAATATTTTAAGTACAAGTACACATATGATGTATGTCTATTTAAAAGATAATTGTTCAAGTCAAGAACGTCACGGTTTATTGTAAAACTATAAAGTAATATTTAGTTTTGTGTGTAACCGCTTACTTTGCTCACACAAGATACGCCACCAAAACAATGTTTTCTGCTTGTGGATTGTGGCGCGAAAACGTCATGATATGACTTACGCGAAGCGGGGTTTGTAGTCTTACTAACTACATATGTTCACAGTCTTATACTTCAACAAATGCACGACAAACTGAGACTTTCTTGACTCGAACATTTTTATTTTAAATAGTCAAGCATCTGTATACATATACTTTGTGTCACAAAACAAACGGGATCTAAACGATTGTTTTTCTGGCTGGTGACTATAACATACATCTTTTTTTGGAATGTCCAATAATGCGGAAGTGACTCAGGCTATGGCATTGAAGGGAGAGGTGTTTTTGTTTTGATCGAGTTCAAATATCAACAAGCTTTCTCCAGCATCGCTGACCCAACCTTTAAAGTTGGGAGCTTAACTGTTTTACTTCTACACAACCAAGACAGGGAGGCAGGTCTAGAGAGGATGGTTGCAAAGTGTCTATTATGGGTATGGACCCTGGCTACAGTCCACTACAAAGCCTTCAGCAACGCACAACACCTGGGTTTATATAGTGCGTAATAGAAAAGGACGGTTTTAAGAAAGAGACTGAATGACAGAAAGATGATGAGGCAATGTGGTGTAGGACAGAAAAAGAGATGTGTTTCGTGACTGGATGTACAGTTTTAAGCAGAAACACTATATATGTGACATGCCACCAGGGGTGGAGCCAATGGGGGGGGCATGGAGTGGCATGTGCCCCCCCCCCCCCTATTTTAATTGAATTATCAGTTTTAAAAGAATTACAGCATTTAAGTGACGCCCCTGTTTTCTTCTTGCCCCCCCCCCCCCCTGTGCCCCTCCACTGAAAATTTTCTGGTGCTGCCCCTGCATGCCACTTGGCATAGTTCTGAACGGAGCTCTATGAGAGAATTCTGAAACGGCAAATATGGCAATTGGAGGAACATATCCTAATTATAACATAGCATAATCCAAAAGAGCTAATTGTCTGCGTTATATCTGCCAAGCATTAACCTATTTAACCAATCGTGTGGTTGCACTGACGTAAGCCACCTGCCTATACAGTCTGTCTAAATAACTGCCTGTGGCGTTTCAAAGATGGCTGCGAGTGGTGAGACTTGCCTAGAAGGACTTTGTTTTAAGTGTGTGAGGTGCTTTATGGCAGTGCGGCGATTGTCAAGCTAGCAGGTGTGAACGAAAGGGTTCATTTACAGCCCAGTTTCACATCTGAGGCAAAGGTGATCTTAACTATGGCTTAACTGTTACTGAATCTGTATATCCAACCACTTTTAAGTGGTTGGATATTGTAGGTAGGCGGTTGTATGGACTTTTCTGGTTATTTCAGTCACATGTTGGAATGTGCTACAGTACTAACAATTCCAAGTCAAAGCCCTCCTAAAATACGTATAAAAAGAGCACATGCACAGCTCTTTCATCTTTCACCCTGGGTCACACTCGGTTACAAGCCCAGGAGATTTAAATGGTCCTGCTTTGATATTCAAATAGGCCGGTCTTAAAGTGATACAGGTGTTTTTCTTCAGCCTTTCTCTGTCTCCATATGCCTGCCTTTGCTCTTTTCCTTTAGACACACACACTTAATTCTCCATTGTGTTACTGCCCACATGCAACACAATGGCCAGGCACAATTGTATGAATTGTTCTTACATCACTGTGAAACGTGAAAACAATGTGGCATAACCAGAGGCTAACGCTATTCTGAATAGCAAAGAGCCATGGTATTGTAGAACACTGGGAAGGATTGAAAGAGAAAGGATTTAATAAACCACTGTAGATGAAGCCAACTGGGAAACATTAGCAGCGGAAGTAGGAGTGGAAGGGTGCATTTCATTGTGGATGAGAAAGATTAATAACGATAGCACCAGTTCGCTGGATTTCTGAAGCATCAACTGTTACGTAATTCAGAGCAAAGACTTGTATACATGTTGGAGGCCCTGGGGAGCTTGTAAAATACAAAATGCACAAGAAAGACCTTTTTCACACACCCTCAGTATTAGAGTGGATATGTTGTTTATCTATGCATTGTCTTATTTCATACTGTACCTTTAATAAACCATGTGTGTGCACTTACATTTTGTAGTTCGAGTTGATTTCATGTTGTCAAGATACTGCTACTTAACCAGTAAAAAGCCATATCTGACTTGCATTGGCTAATAATAAATTTTCATGGCTGGAGCAGGTGGGGTTTGAAATAAAACATAATTTATTCAGGAGTTCCTGACTACATTTATCAGTGTGTATATTTAGCTCTTCATTTGCTTCTAAAGGCAAATGTTAAGTCTCTCTCTCTCTCTCTCTAAGCTAATTATTTATTTAGTTTGTTCTTTCTTTCTTTCGCTCTCTCTCTCCCCCTCTCTCTAAGATCATAATTTATTTAGTTTGCTCTCTCTCTCTCTCTATCACTCTCTCCCTCTTTCCCTCCACCCCATCCCGTGCAGCAGCGGAGGCGAGGATAGTGGGCATAAAATAAGTGTGAAAGTGTCTAGAATAATCTGAGACTGATAAAGCAACAGTAGTGAATGTCCTCTATAAAACACAGGCGGTGTTGTCTATAATAAGGACCGCTGTGCCTTGTGTCAGCGCATGTTTATTGTGCTCTGCCAGTGGCGCTATCAAATGCAGCCATTTCCCGCAACGCAGCCCCTTCCTGTGACCGAATTCCTTTATCTGTTTCGATGATTCTCTCCTCCCTTTGTCTTTTCTTTGTCAGTAGATAGCTTCTCTTTGTTCCCACCACCCACCCCGCCCCCTCCCATTTCCTTCCGCCTTCTCTCTCTCTCTCTCTCTCTCTCTCTCTCCCCCTCTCCATCTCTCCACCCCCAGGATGTGGCGGTGGCTTGATTAGAAAATGCGTGGCACAGAACAGGCCATCCATCACCCTGCCAAAGACCCTGCGCGGACGCGCATGCGCTTTGCAGCCGCTTATGCCCCACACACACACACACACACAGTGGTCCGGCTTCCATATTACCCATAAGTCTCCTGCTCATCTTTTCTCCCATGTCTCTCTACTACAGCCTCACATATATACAGTGTATAGTGTATGTTCTCTACAGTCTGGTCTTTTGATTTCGCTCCTTTTTGAACCGTGTGTGTTTTGCCACCTCTGTATCGCTCCTCATGCGTTCCCCTCTGCGTGTGGATTTGCTCCTCACCTTCCCGTGCCCTCCAAGCCCCACCCCCGCCTTCCGACCCTTGTTTCGAATCCATCCACCCCTGCGTGACTGGTGGCGTCTTCTTAAATGTCACCATACAGTATATCTATGTCTGCTTGGCGAAATCACTTGCAGCAGGGAGAGGTTGAAGGCAAGCAGAGGAGGTCGTGGTAGGAACTGAACCAGTGATCATGCCGTCGCTGTGCTGATGAACCAGTAACTCTCCCTCCACTCTGCATGCATCACCCATCACCACCAAGCACTTGAGAGACTCTGCTTATGAAACGCTACAGTAAGCAGCTGCCTGCATTTGCAGTCTGCCATCCTTCATCTGATTATAAGGAGATCTTCTCCTAGTTGGGCTTCATTAGATGGCGGAGATTTAATAGTCAGATATTGGCGTACAGTTGACCTATGGGTAATGTTGTTGTGCACTTTGTCAGTACACTGATCACAAAGAGCTTCTGTGCAGAGTTTGGTTCAAGGATAAATGGAAAATTGCACAAATGGTATCAAAATCCATTTAATGTTTTCAGTATGGCTGTTTGAGAATTATACAAGGGCTGTATTTAATCTCTAACATAGTCTCCCATTTTGTAGGTGGTCTCACCCACTTTTGATGAATAATAGGTTTGAGCATTAACTGAGCATTAAGCACTGGTGTTGTAGAACCTGCGATGCCTCTATTTGCCGGCAGAGAATCAGGGACTTTGGGTTCGGTTTTGTTTGCTTAATTAAGGTCAGTGTCAAAATATCTATAAGCGCAATTAGTCAAATGGCACACATTAGCGCTCTGTTTCCTGTTGCTTAATTGCTTGTCACCTGTAAGTCCCGCTTATTTTCTTACAGGCAAATGTAGGCATAATACATTATTTCAGTTTTATTAATGTTTGAAATATAATTTTTACTTCCAGCCATTTCCAACTGCTTATCCGTGGTTGGGTTGCGGGGGCAGCAGCTCAGGAGATATAATCTCTCCACCTAGGCCTGGGTCTTCCCCGAGGCCTCCTCCCAGCTGGACGTGCCTGGAACACCTCCCTAAGGAGGCGCCCAGGGGGCATCCTTACTAGATGCTCGTACCACCTCAACTGGCTCATTTCCATTCAAAGGAGCAGTGGCTCCACTAAGAATTCCGCACAGATGACTTGGCTTCTCACCCTAACTCTAAGCCAGCTACTCCTGAGAAAACCCATTTTGGCCGCTTGTACCCGTGATCTTGCTCTTTTGGTCATGACCCACCCTTGGCCATAGGTGAGGAAAGAAAATTGACCAGTAGATCGAGAGCTCTGCTTTCCGGCTCAGCTCTCTTTTTGTCACAACGGTGCGGTGAAGTAAATGCAGTACTGCCCCAGCTGCTCCGATTCTCCGGCCAATCTCCCGCTCCATAGTCCCTTCACTCGCGAACAAGACCCCGAGGTACCTGAACTCCTTCACCAGATAGGGACTCAATCCCTGCCTGGAGTAGGCACTCCATCGGTTTCCTGCTGAGAACCATGGCCTCTGATTTAGCAGTGCTAATCCTCATCCCAGCCGCTTCACACTTGGCTACAAACCGATCCAGTGAGTGCTGGAGGTCACAGACCGATGATTCCATCAGGACCATCTGCAAAAAGCAGATGAGATCCCAAGCCCACCGAACCGCAACCCCTCCCCACCACGACTACGCCTCGATATCCTGTCCATGAATATCACAAACAGGATTGGTGACAAAGCGCAGCCCTGGCGGAGACCAACCCCCAAATGAAATTAGTCCGACATACTACAGAGAATCTGTACACAGCTCTTTCTTTGAATAAACAGGGATTGGAATGCCCTTAGAAGGGACCCCCTCACCCCATACTCCTGCAGCACCTCCCACAGTATCACCTGGGGGACCCGGTCATACTCCTTCTCCAGATCCACAAAACACATGTAGACCGGAAGGGCATACTCCCATGCCCCCTCCAGAACCTTTGCAAAAGTAAAGAGCTGGTAAAGAGCTGATCCACATTGTTCCAGTTGTTTTTTAAATCTTATTTATCTAAATCATAAAGGTTAATTTTATATGAATGAAGTAAAGTACTTTATTCCATTTAGTAGTCTAATTTATTTATTTTGCTTTAAAATTATTTGTTTGACAACTGCCTAGATTCTAAATAACCTACCAATCAAAAGATGACATGTAACATTCTAAATCTGTCAGTCCAAAACTTCTAGCAAAAATGAGGTTTATTTTCAAAATATTTCAGAAAATGTGTGTCTCAAGAGCGTTTTCAGACATCTACAGTTGTGCGGATACAGAGGTAGTGTCCACTTTAGCTTGTATTTCTTTCTTTGTATTTACTTTTATTTATTTATATATTCCTCTATATTTATATTGTGATTGTTTTAAGTGCTTTTCAAATGTTTCAATGTGCTAAACTGTAAACATAGCAGCAAACCATTCTTCTATGTACAGTAATGCTGGCCCCACACTAGAGGAACTGGCTCTGATTTAACCTGATAAGACCAGATATCACTGTCTGTTAAGACACATCCATCTGGGGAGCCGTCCATAGAAACTGTTTCAAAGGGGCGCTTTCAAAAAACATATTTGCATGTGATTGGATGAACCTGTAAACCAGCTGAGTCTGTCCACTATTGCTGTAAAAAAGTAGTGAAATTTTTTTTATCCATTGAGAAAAGCCTTTGCCCTTCTAATACATTTGAATATAACTTATGCTATATATCATCTATTGGTGTTTTCACCTCAAGTTGTTTTCAAGTCGCCTTCATCACACCTAAACCATGCCTGTAGCTAACAGTACAACACTGATTGGCAACGCACTTGGTTTACCGGACTAAAACACAATGATTTTCCAAACTCTCCAGACTGATTCTTGCGGCAAAGTACAACTGAAGCTTGCGATCAGGATGGTCTCATGAGGCTAGGTCCAATTTGCCCCTCTCGACAATCACGGGTGTGTTCCCAACTCGAGGCTGATCAGAACCGAGTATATATGCCCAAATTATCCTGTTATGTAGTGGAGAGAGCTTACGAGGGTATATGCATCAGACGTTCAGCACAGAGTTGCTTATGTGATATAGGAACGGAAGAGGCTGAGACTAACTGTCCATTAACACGGTACATTCTGTGCTACTACTTCGAATATTTTCCTTTACCTTCCCCTTTTTCAGCATATTACATACATACATGTGCTGAAAACAGCTACATATCATCATATCTGTTAAAAATCACGCCAGGACCTCACTGGTTTTCAATGGTACACTATGTCCGCTTATACGCCATCAAATTCAAATGTTAACGTTAATGTTAATGAGGGTCCCCTCTCAGCCCCTCCCCTCACTCAGCTCCTTGAGCATTTAATTAAGTTGTTTAGTGGATGGAGTCAGGCTCAGCGCTGGGGTGCAGTTACACTTTAACAAAAGCTAAACTAAATATATTTTTTACTTACTTAAATATCCCTACTTTTACATATATGTCAGTAAAATGTCAGCCAAGGAACAGTTCTTCACTATGATAATTTAGGAGTCTATCCACCTCTGCTTACAGTTATATTATCTATATGAGAAAATTATATTTTGATTCCTGTGTTTTAAGTACCTGATTTAATTTGACAGGACTCAGACAGAGGGCTTTGAAATGCCACAGCAATAAAGCTCGTGGGAATGAAAGTCAATAATTGCAAGCCAGCGCCGCCCCTTCGCTTGCTAGCTCATTCTCCGGAGAAGGTTGCAAGTCTCCCGGGCTTCGTTAATACTCTCAGAGAGAGCAGGTTGCCAATTGGCGGTTATCTGATTGTTAACTGTAAAGGCTTTTGACAGGGGCATGCGATTGCATCTAGATTCAAGATAGTTTGCTGTAACACTTGCCAATGGCTGTATAAGTTAATGTAGTCACCTTAAGAAACAACAGTAGGACATATATACACAAACAGAGGCCGTTGGTGCAGGTGTCCTTATGTCTGCAACAGTGAAAAAAGAAAAAACAGACTTGACTTGAACACATCCAATTCTGTTAAGATGGCCGGATGCTCTGAAAAATGTGTTGGGTCAGCAAACCCAAAGCACTTCAGTCGCATAAAGAGGGATGACAATCAGCATTATAGCCAAGCGTCATGTACACTATCTGACCAGCGAAGCAGTGCTGAATTTAATTCCTCGGACGGCCATATATCCGGGGTGTTCTATCAAGCTGAACGGGAGGGCATTGAGTCATTTGCTTGAAATGGCAAGGTCTCAAATGAAACATTTTGCATTATGACATGTTCATTGAATCCTATCCCAAGTCTGGCTCGGCGTGGAGATCATTTCCATTTGGGAGCCTTATCACTCCATTGAAGACAGGCCTGCGAGGTACCGGTGGACAGGGAAGGTGACAAATGGAAATCACAAATTCAGATCATTTGTATATGGCTCATAGTTATCTGCGTGTTCATTGTTATCAGTGTTCCCTTTCCTCACGACTACGTTTGTTTATGCTGTCAGTTTGACCACATTATTAGACTCTCTCTCTCTCTCTCTCTCTCTCTCTCTCTCTCTCTCTCTCTCTCTCTCTCTCTCCCCCCCCCCCCCCAAGCTGTGAGCCCCCATTGAGGCCGGTGGGCATGGTTTTGGAGGGTAGCTCGGAGGCTTTGTGTCCCCCGCCACCTCTGGAGCTGAGGCCATCCTGCAACAAGACCCAGCCCTCGCCTCCTCTGGGCTCCGGCTCGCAGCCCCACGACGGCGTCTTCCCCGGGGAGAAGGAGCCCGTAAAGTACGGCGAGCTCATCGTTCTGGGGTGAGAACACCGCCGAGGCACGGTATCCACTACTGTAGTCATAGACTTGGCTTTTGCCTGCGTGTTGGCCTGGAAGACTAATGTAAGGGGACACATAAATATATGAACTAATGTTCAACCGTGGCCACGAAAAGAGGTTCTTAGGCTGCAACCTATGAACATATGGACGTACGGATGAGAGAGAGAGACACATGATTAAATACATTTCTAGAAACTTGGAAATGACTGAGCTTGTCTCATGCCAGAAGCATCCTATTGTCCCTTGGGTAAGGGAGGGTTGCAAAGTCTGTATTTGGTTGCAGGCGAGTGCAACAGTCAGATATGATGTTGCACATTGTGTACACATGCACACCCTGTCCCTTGAGGCAGTCAGACATGGGAACAGCTGGGTAACGGTAGCGCTGAATGAAACCATATGGCCCGCTTAGGCTAATCTACAACAAACAAAAGATTCTTTATGTTGCCTCAATTAGCATCAACGAATGAATCCCTTACCCACCAAGGTGGCTGGCTAGTTCATGGAAGATAAAAGAGCTAATTTGATTTTACGCAATTACTGTACGCTATACATATTGCCATGGGGAAACACGCATTTAAACGGCCTTCATACTGAAGGAGATGATGGGGGGGCGGGGGGTGTATCATTCACACATGGGAAGGTACCGCTCCAAGCCCAGCGACACAGAGGTACACTATCTACTCCTCGGTCTATTGATCCATGCGCTGATGGATTCTGAGAAGGCCTCGGCTCCCTGTCAGTGCAATTACTGCAGGGTAGGGGTGGAGGGCAGTCTGCCTGCCTGCCACCAACATTTTATGACGTCCATCCAATCATGGCTTCTGTGCGTTTAATTGAACGCGACTGGAATACAAATGGCAAGCTGGTATAGAACGCAGGTCTATATGGAATCACGGCACATTTAGAAAGTCACTTGATATTATAAGGAACGTGTCATTTGGTGTTAATTACTAGATGTATGTTTGAGTTGCAGTTGTTTTGCTGCTCATACTTTTCTCTGAAAACAATGCTGATTTGCTGAAACTAGCAAGAATTGGAGCCCTTCCTGTACCCAAGTGTTAACACACAACCGCAGTTGTTTTCCCCAACAAGGTGGGAGGAGGACTGTTTTTGGTACGCGGGGCGGGGCGCACCATCAAAAGGGTGTAACTTTAAACCTTTAAGCTGCAGAGGATAGCTCGGAGGCACTGTCTGGTCAGGAAACACAACTCCAAACTACTGTTTGTTTTTCACCGTATTCTTTTGAACTGCAGCGGGCTATTTCAGTGGTAGTGAGTCAAAACTGTGGGCTATATTTCCCACGGTTAGGTACTCAGTTATACAGTTAGGTTCGCTGGTGGGAAATAACAGTTGCATCAGCAAATACAAGGAGTCTCGTGATATTCTGTTGAATTTACTTGGGTTTGGAATAATACTAGCATTTAACATTATATTTCTTCATATAAAATGGTAATATGCAGTTGTAAACTTCAAATTAATCTTTGCTTAGCCCGAAAGGTGCTTATCGCACCCAGTTTATTGGCCAATATACAGTACCTTTTCATTATGCCACGCAGACACAATGGTTCACTGGCCAATGGGGACAAGGGTCGTAGAAGAAGTCGCCTGGCCCTCTACAAGAGGCCCAAAGCAAATGGGGTCAAGCCTGATGTCATCCACAATGTCTCAACCCCTCTGGTGTCAAAGGTGAGAGGTCACAACTGCAAGGTCATACAATAGGTTGTCGTTCATCTTTGGTTGGTTTCAACCATGATGGTAATCCCAGACACAAACTGGGCGGGGCATTCATCGTTCTGCCAGTTCTCCTTGTTGCGTGACCTGGTTAATGTGTTTTGCATTGGCAGGCCCTCAGCAACAAAAGCCAGCACAGCATCTCCTACACACTGTCACGGAGCCACTCTGTCATTGTGGAGTACACGCATGACACCAACACGGACATGTTCCAGGTCAGTATCTCCTCCTAGTCCTGCTGCTCACAGTGTTGTACGGGGGCGGGCCTGAAGGTCAGAACAGCAGAGGGACAGTTGGACGCCATCTTGCAGAGCAAGCACACATCATAGTAGTGACAAGCACGCGACCGTGAACTCGTACAGAACGCACTCTGCATGCGTTTCGCACATATACACACACGCGCGCGCGCCTCTCTCAGGCTGCGCAGATGTCAAGTCGGGGCGGGTAGTCGTTTGTTAGCAGACGCCTCTGAATTTCCCAGAGTGCAGAGTCACGACAGAGAGAGAGAGAGAGAGAGAGAATCAGTCAAGGTTGCCTGGCAAAAAGGCAGATAAAAATTATGAGGCTGGAAGAATCGGATTTGTGATAGCAGTTAGGTTTTACAAGCATTTTAGCCTTCGTTCAAGTGAAGGTCTAATCAGAATGCACTCCAGTGTGTCTACTTTTTTGTCTTCTTAACTACTGCAGGACTAGTCTTAAAAGGCCTTGTGCAGGCCCGCACAGAACTGGATTGCGAGGACGCATTATACTAGTAGCATATTAGTAGCAGTAGCAGGGGTTGTACTAGCTGAAGGAGATGTTACAGTAGTACCTCGTGTGTTAGCAAAGCCTATAGCTCATCACTAGCATGTTTGTTTCACTTCAGCATCTGTCCTTTTTTATTTTTTTACACGAAAATCTCCCCACAAGGATCACAGGAGCGGTGTTACGGTTCATTATTGTATTACAATAATTATAATATACTGTAGTATTATTAGCAGCAGTGTTAGGCAATATATTACATGGTATACTGTAGTATAATATACTGTAGCATTATTATAATATCCCATAGTATAATATGCTGTAGCATTATTATAATATACTGTAGCATTATTAGCAGCAGTTTTAATTCGTATTAGCTGCAGCACGTTTAACCTGAACGCTCTCTCTTTTGGCGCTCCCAGATCGGCCGGTCCACGGAGAGCATGATCGACTTTGTGGTGACGGACACGGCGGGCAGCAGCGGGGGCAGCCAGGGAGCCATGGGAGAAGGAGGAGGAGGTGGAGGAGGTGGGGGAGGAGGCGGGGGAGGAGGCCAGTCGGCCCAGAGCACCATCTCTCGCTACGCCTGCCGCATCATGTGCGAGCGCAGCGCCCCCTACACGGCACGCATCTACGCCGCCGGCTTCGACTCCTCTAAGAACATCTTCCTGGGGGTGAGTAAAGGTGGTGGTGGGGGGGGGGTGTTAGTTGCTATAGCAGCGGGCAACAGGGGTGGTCGTCCGTCAAAGGTGCGAAGCGTGATGCGATGCATTGTGGAGAAATAGAGAGAGGCTAAGAAAGACCTTAACCAAGCCTTTATTACAGCATTCTTTATGGCACAATTACATTGTTACAACAAAAATAGAGAGAGAGAGAGAGAGAGAGAGAGAGAGAGAGAGAGAGAGAGAGAGAGAGAGAGAGAGAGAGAGAG
>JAODTR010037746.1:0-40206 GCA_025399935.1 Amblyopsis rosae | reverse complement strand
AAATGACCTCCACCCCCCCCTCCACCCAAAGTCTGTACTGTCTGCACTATAAAAACACACACACCCACACACACACAGACAGACGGTATCAGACGAGTTCAGAGTGGTGCTGGCCACCGCCTGGCACCAGAAAGCCCCGCTCCCCTTGCTGACGTTAGGGATTAATACTTGGTCTCCCCAAGTGGCTGTGGGGTGGGGGCTGCTGTGGAAGGTGTTAGTGGACGACAGCAGCAAGGATTATGGGGGATGGGAAGGGGGGGGGTTAAGGGGCGCCACCTGCTTCTTCTCAGACACAATGAACTCCTCGCTAGGACACCGATATGTCCTCATGGACCGCGCGCGCACGCACACACACGCGCACGCAACTTGCAGAGCCATACTACAGTTTATTGTTTTTTTTTCTTTATCAAGCTGCCTAGCACACGATCTACAGCCACATCCCAAGACAGGGAACAACACGTTCACATAGTATTGGACACACTCCAATAACAAGTAACGGCAGGACTCTGACATGGGTTTGGTGGTCTGTAACGTGTCGCATGACTATTTGCTTTACTTTTCTTTCAGAGAAAGCCAGACAAGCAAAGTCAACAACTTGGTTTTTTTCCCTCTGCGGTGGCTGTATCAATGAATGTGTGACCTTTTGAGTTTAATGTGAGGATCTAAACAGACTGAGTCACTAGATGAGTTACAGCTGGTTATTAACAGCCCCAGCTATGCAGTGCTGAAGTGAGACAAGAAAGAGACAGGGAGGATGACATGCAGACAACAAAAAGGCCAAAACCGACCAAACCGGCTCAGCAGGTTCCTTCGCCTACAAATACCTCGCCTGCTTGCGAGCATGGATACTACAGGCACAGACACACGCAGGCCAGAGCTACAGTACACACGTATGCATTCCTAGGACGTGGGCGCCTGGCTGCTCAGCATTTTGTGCCTGCCTGGAAGCAACTAGGGGACTGGTAGAGGTCACTCGCCCATCAATCAATGCTATGGTTTTATTGCATCGTGTCACCCAGTGGGATTTAGAACACATGAACACACAGTTTAGCTAAATAAGACATGCTATGTAAAAGCGGGCTTGTATTGTGTACTCCCCAGTAAACAATTCAAACCAGACATTAGAGATGCACATCCTTTTGCGTATAATCACTGGAGAGGCCAGGCCAAAGTGAGTGGATCCCAGATGCACAAATACCTGACTTTATCTCTGGCCAATGTCTCCATCACTATCAGTATCACATGGATTACCTTGGTTTTTCTGTTTGTTGGTGGCAAACTTTCGCAGAGAGCTCGGTGCAGTCTTCCTGTAGAAGCTGTTGCGATCTAGTGAGGCCACGTAAAGTGGCCTGTGGACCCGTCTTGGCCCCGTGCCCCCGGGACACGACTCATATCCCTTTTCCTGGTCCTCATTGTGACGGCACATGACGGGCTCCTCGTAAGAGCGCATATGACTGAGCATCAGCTTCTGATTCTGTTCCTCCACCCACTCCTCACAGTGAGTCTTGCTACCTTTCACCGGGTTTTCCTCGCACCGTGAACCCGTGGATACGGATCGAAAGTTCCGGAATCGGAATATGGCCGCTTCCGGTTCTGTACTGTCGTGGCGGTCGTAGTAGCCTTTCCTATCAAGGCTGTAGCAGTTTTTAAACTTTTCAGGTTCGTGGCTGTCTGAGGCCCTCGACTCGTAACGCTCCGTGTCCTTGCGGTTACCCCCTCTATTGTGCTCGCGTCGTTCATCTTTACTACGCTCCAAAGGCTTATATCCGTTATAGCTGTCTCGGTCCTTGTATTTGTAGTCAGCATCCTGTTCATGGTCACTCTGGTCCCTTCCTGTGTGGTCTGCCTCAGCCCTGCGGTCGAAGGTATCCCTGTCGTTTAACAGCTTCTCTCTACAGCCATATCTGTTGTGGTCATAACAGCGGCCCCTAGTGTTCCGCTCATCATTGTACCGGTCCTCCTCTATCTGCTGGCAGTGGTCCCTCTCCCTATAGTGACTATTCTCTTTACGGTCATTATAATCCTTGTGGTCATAGTATGGGCCTCTGGCATAGCGCTCGTAGCAATCCTCTCTGCGCGAGCGCAGGTCTTTATCTTTAGGATCATAGGAGTCTTTGTATCGTCTGTCTCGTTCTCTGCTGTGGTAATGTTGCTCTTCTTTGCGGTCACTATTCTTAGTTAATGTCCTGTCATTACAGTCCCCGTGATTGTATCTGTCCTTGTAATCATTTCGTTCCGTCTCTCTGTGACTCTTATTAGCGTAATGATCAGAATCATAGTCCCTTTCTCTAGTGGAATAATGCTGTTGGTTTCTGTTACACATTTCCCTGTCCGACTGCTCGTACCTTTCACGACCTCTGAGGTCACCGTCCGCCTGTTGTGGCTCTCTGTTGCGCTCCTCTGGGCCTTGGTAAAAACAGTTCTTGCCTTTCCATTCAGATATCCTCAATTCTAAGTGACCATCTTCTGAGCCCGGGTGGAAATAGAGGTTCTGGTTAATAGGGTTAGGCTGTGGACAGACCGCTTGACTCTCCCATTGTCCTGGCCACGGAGCCGTCGCTTGCACAGGGGAAGGCGCTGGCCCACCTAGACCCACCATGGGCACCAGGCCACCGTGTACTGGCACGGGGCAGCTGGGTGGAGATACCGGGGGGGCTCCAGGACCCATATACATCACTGGTCCTTGCGGTTGCCCTGGAACCAGCCTGTATCCGGGATACGCTACCTGTTGCTGCTGCAGCTGGTGTAAGTGCTGAAGCTGCTGCAGGCGGGCCATCCTCTCCCTCTCCCTGGCCCAGCCGGCATCCCCCAGCTCCTCCACACTCTTCCCCCTCCTCAGCGAAGCGTCTGCTCCGTAGTTCCAGTCCACCGGTGCGAACATGGCCGGGTGGCCGTACGCTATCTGGCCCTTCATGGCTCCCTCTGGTCTGGGAGGGCTTCTTCTTCAGTGCGGCGCTTCATTTCCCCTCCCAAAGCCCTTGAATTCCATATCAGAGCGTCGCAGGACACTCCACCTGTCAGGCAGAGTATCTGGAACTCTCCCACTTGTTTTGTCTGTCCTTACTCTTACTGGCTCAGCAGGAATGCCAAGCCCAAGCGCCTCCCAGCAGTGGGTGCAACCGAATCTCCCCCAACCCCCCCTCGTACAGCACAGCCAATAGTGGAAGAAGTGGGAGGAGCAGGGTTGTCGAAGGAGGGGACTCTCCAGGTTAATGATTGAGTAGTCACATGAGTGGAGGATTAGCCACTGGTTCTCTCCCTGCATTTCAATTGGCTCATACCTGTGTTTGTAGGAAAACCTCCTGCCTAGAGATTTTCCTCAGACAAAAACAAACTTCAAATCTTCTCCTTGAGGGGCCACAAACCAAAAAGCTGCTATTTCCATGCAGTAGCAGACATCCTCTTCTTTTTTCCTGTTTTGTTTGCCCTTTTAACACTTTCCAGACGGCATCACGATAAACTGACAATGCACTTGAGCTGTAGCAAACATAGGACAGGGAATTTCTACTATGATGGTACTCAAGTTGTACATTTCAGTTGAACCACTTTGATAAGAATTATAGGTATATTTAGTTGAATCAAATTTTAGTCAGTTAACTGAAACTTTAGAGATAGCTTGCATGTATTCACACAAAATAAAGAGAAAATATAAAACAGATGATATACTGTATGTGTAAATATACAAATGTGTGTACATTTTCAACGAGCTAAATTGGTCAGAGACAGTATGAGTTATGGGGTAGTTTTGGTGAAACGTGTTCTACAAAAGACCAACACAGCTTTACTATGGCAATGTACAGACCTCTGGAACCTGCTTCTGGTGTGCAGTACAATGAGCCATTGTTGAGGGCTGTCCCTCTCTCAGAAGAGTGCTCTATCTACTAGTGTGAGAAAAAACCCAGGCCTATTCATAAAGTTCAAGTATAATATATCCCTCCTACTCTCTCTCCCCATGAAAGAAGCGACTATTAAAAGGGACATGTTTAAAAGGCCAAAATATACCGCCCATCACCACATATGCAAGTGTGTGCACACACACACACACACACAGTGGTCAATTCTGTTTAATGAAAATGTAGACTAATCATACACTGACATGAGTTCAGTGACACCAATATATTAGATTTTATTTTCTTGTTTGTTTGAAATGAACATTAATTCAAATAAACCCAGCTCCAGAAACGACTTATTCTGAACTAAAAAAAGGCCCATTACATTCCCTATGTTAGCATTCACTGAATAAATTAATGTAATAAAGTCTGAAACTCTGGGAGGATATAGTTTTAAAAACCTATTCAGATTGAGTCTGAAATCCAATTATAGTCATTTGTAAATGTTTAACTATACTTTGCAAAAAATAAATATTACACACACACACCTGGAAAGTATTCACAGCGCTTCACTTTTTCCACATTTTGTTATGTTACAGCCTTATTCCAAAATAGATTATTAAAAAAAAAAAGAATACATAAATTTAAAACAATTTGTACACACAATATATAATAACGTGTACACACACACACACACACACACACCCACACACACACACACGCTCACGCATGTAAAGTTTCGAGTCTAGGCATTAGAACTCTCAATCCAGACAGGGTGTGCTACTTTCGCAACTCTTGTTTAATTATCAGTGTGTCACATCACAGCTTTCAATGTCAGGCCACCAAAACTCTATGCACCAGCATCTTATGTTAATTCTTTCATTATTACTACTACTACCCTACCCCATACCTACTCCCATATTAATTCATATGAATGCAGTTTTCACAGGGCATAGGACAGTGGTTTATAAAAATAACACAGTATTACCGTATACAGAATATTGTGCGAGTATCATAAAACATCAAAACTAGAAAATTAAGTTAAATTAGTGCCTCCAAATGCAGGCTCATCTTTTCCACAACCGCACACACACAGCCACATTCAAGTGAAAATCACCGTAAAATCCTATCCCAAATCAAAATCGAACTTGGCAAAATAAAGCCTAAACTTAAGTAGAAACTTAAGCCTATACTTCCACCTTGTCCAGCTGTCATATCTTGTTCTCATTCCACAACAAGCATTAAAAAGGACTTTGACCTGATAACTGCAATTCTGCATACCGCGTAGGCAGAGCCCAGTGTTATTGGTTTCTCTCTCTCTCTCTCTCATAACAATAAGACGCCATTGTTTGTCACACTTCACATTGACAAACGCCCTAGTGAAGCATGGAAACATTTTCTTTACTGACATGTGCAAGTGTGCAACTGTGTGCATGTGTGTGCATGAGTACTGTGGCAACATTTAAACAGTATCAACATTCATCTTCAACATGTACCTTGACAGATATGAGTTTGACTTGCTAGGAGCACTCCTATGGGTAATTCTAAACTAAAGCAAAGCAAAACAAAGCCAATGTTTTGTTAAGTATGAACAATCATAGGCCTAGAGTAGGGAACAAATCTAGCTTCAGCTAACACAATCAACTAAATGCCCATGCATGCGGAACTTTGATGTAGGTCAGATGTTCGTTTTGTCTTAAAGATTAGGCCTATGTTCCCCACTTACACTATTACAAATGGTTCTCGAATATCTATGAGAAAAGAGTGTTATGAGAATGGAAAAAGAATTAGTCATCTGATTGCAAAGAAAATCAAAAGTGAAAGAAATCTTACATGCAGCAATTTAGTTACACCAAAACACTTCATCCATCAGGAACTACTAAACATTTCATCTATCAGGAACTGTGGTAAGGCAGTCTGGTGGTCTGGATGTTCGACTGTCAGACAAAAGGTCTGGTAACACTGGGGTCACTGATCAAGCCCTGCTCTGTAATATTGTACTCACATCTCGTCACCTCGGATAAAAGGTGTCAGCTAAATAGCTATATTGTAATCATCATCTCTACAATGTTCAGTGCACCTCCCTTAAAAGGAGCGATTCCATGAAAACCAGTTATTTCTAGTTGTTATTGTTAATTCGTTATGTCGACGTGACTTGGAGAGGCACTGGGCCTTTCAAAGTGGACTGTTACCTTCCCGGTCTGTAACGGCCATAGAAGGAAAAGAGGCGGAGATACATGCGAATTAGCAAAGTGATTGGTAAGACAATTTAAATGTAAATTATTTCTAGTTCAATGCCCAGGCTAACCATTGCAGTACCCGTTTATACAGCCAATCACCACAGAAATCTTTTAAGCTTACCCTGGTTAGTCCTGCCCTGCCATGACAGTCCCACGAAGATCGATAGGCGTGCCATGGACCATGCCACAGCACGCCACATTAACACTTTAGATCCCGCTACAAGATGGGCCATGTTCCGCCCCTGTTCACAGCAGTGACATCCTCAGAGCTCCCTTGCGTTTGTGTAGCCTACTAGATGTGCTGGTGCACCATGACGATGAGGAACTCTGAGGAAGTATGCAGGGACGGAGGGAGAAGCAGCAAACGGGGGGCCCACATTGCATGGACTACCATCTCACTATGTGCAGGAATGCACCTCGTACTGAAGTGATACAGTGCATCCGGAAACTATTCACAGCGCTTCACTTTTTCCACATTTTGCTGTTAAAGCTTTATTCCAAAATGTATTTAAATATTTTATTTCCATCAAAATTACACACCCAATACCCCATATTGACAAAGTGAAAAAAACTTTTGTAAAAACATATGAATAAATTCACGTGTACATAAGTATTCACAGCCTTTGACATGACACTCCAAATGGAGCTCAGGCACATCCTGTTCGGGACAACTCTGAATGTCCTTGAGTGGCCCAGCCAGAGCCCAGAATTGAAGCCTATTGAACATCTCTGGAGAGATCTGAAAATGGCTGTGCACAGACGCTCCCCATCCAACCTGATGGAGCTTGAGAGGTCCTGCAAAGAGAAACTGCCCAAAGTAGGTGTGCCAAGAGCTGTGAATACTTATGTAAATTATTTTATTTTTAATAAATTTGCTAGAATTTCAAACAAACTTTTTTCACTTTGATATTAATTATGGGGTATTGTTTGTTGAATTTTCAGGAAACAAAATATTTTAAATCAATTTTGTAATAAAGCTGTAACAATAAAACTTTTGAAAAAGTGAAGCGCTGTGAATGCTTTCCAGATGCACTCTACATGCTTGGCTGCCAAAGACGTCACTGTGCACACACACCATTACATGGAGATTGCAAACATCTAACACCACACACAGCTAATTAGATTTGGTTAGATGTCACACTGACACTTATATGGGCAACAGCTACACCAACATTTTTACTGTCAGTCTACATAAATTAATGAATGTGTGCATTTGTCAGACTTAATTCGATTTAATTGGTTCTGATTTCGATAAGTAGCCTATTAAAACTTAGCTATCATAATGCGGTTTACTGTACTAGACAGAATATATGTTTTAATACCATTAGCCTAACTGTGTGTAGTTTAGGAGTGCAGTATTTAGGAAAACAATGAGCCAAATAATTAAAGCTTTACTGCAGAGAGAGTACAGTGCCAACAGCTGTTGCTCAATTGATTTACAAAAAGATAAACCCTAGCTGGTAAAGTGGTGCTTGTGATTCAAAGTAGACTGACCCATATTACTGCTGCTTGCACACAGTGTGGGTAATATGTCAAAGTACACAAACGGCAGAGATCTGATCATAAATAAAATGTAATAACCTTCAGGTGTTGTTTATCTGTGTATCTGATGACCTTCACTTGCACAGCATGCTGTAAAACACTGTGGCTTATATATATTCTACAGGGTTTGTGAATGGATTGTGCAGGCCACAAAAGCCTCAGACAACTAATCTGAAAGATCTCTTGCAGAGAATAGCTAGTCTCTATTCTAGTTGTTCGGTGAAGACTTGGGTACAGTTGTGAGTCAAGGGACCCCAAACTTCCCTTTCCCAAGAAACATTACCAAGCTCTGACTGGGCGATCCCGAGATGTTCCCAGGCCAGTGTGGAGATATAATCTCTCCACCTAGTCATGGGTCTTCGCCGAGGCCTCCTCCCTTCCGGACATGCCTGGAACACCCAGGGGGCCTCCTTACTAGATGCCCGTACCACCTCAACTGGCTCCTTTCGACGCAAAAGGAGCACCGGCTCTACACAGAGTTCCTCACGGATAGCCGAGCTTCTCCCCCTATCTCTAAGGGAGACGCCATCAACCCTCCTAAGAATTTCAGACCAATTTCGGCCGCTTGTACCTGTGATCTTGTTCTTTCGGTATAACTAATCAGTTTTAAAAAATTGCCATGCATTAATCCCATTGCAATGAATAGGGGGCATAGGGCGGCGTTACAGGCGGAGTGAGGTACTGTAAAGATGGCGACGGCCAGAGCCAGCCAGAGTGGTGTTCAAATATGTTCTTGAGAAAAGCTATGGGTGACGTCAGAGTGTTTGTCCATTTACATACAGTCTATGGCCCACACATGTCAATTGGTTCCATATTGTAGGCTATTTGATTCATTCTGTGTGTGAATACAGAGAATTAATAAGTTCCTGGTTAAAGTTGAAGGGCGCTGGTAAAATGAGCATGCATGTATGTTCTTCAACTTTTGTCAACCAGGTGATTTGAGGCTGCTTTCCAATTTGTTACTAAAAGATTTCCGACAGGATGCAGGGAGCTGCGCCCCAGACACCCCACTTTCATTGGCAGCAAATTAGTATTGTTTTCTTGTTTGATTTAATGCGACTGGATTATTCTCAAATCTGCTTTTCTTTTTCACACCCATCACTATTCATGCACTGTTTTCACTCAGGATGTTGCAACTTTTTTATTTACTTACAAAAACGTTCTCAACCAAGACTGGAAGAAACATTTTTTTTTAAAGATGATCGAGGTCTTTTAAATTGGACCCGACCAACACGATTTACAATAAGATTGATTCAGCATAAGGTTGACTAAGAGATAGATAACAAAATACACACGGAGCTTGACATCACTTGATAGCATTGTTGTGCGAGTGATTCAATCATCTGTTTTACCCTACTTTACTCATAGGCGTAGGCATATGAGTAAATATTTTACTGTGATATGCAGGCAAAATCTGTGAAAAGATATCCTGGTAACATACCTATCCTGATAACCAACATTTAGTAACCTACAGTAGCTTTATGTCTGATTGTTAGAACGAGGTAAGTTCGTTTTCTTAGGCTTTAAACTTGAGGACAATAATGACTACATTTTTGGATGAGGTAGCCTAACTGTTTTTTGGTTCATTTGTTTCCCCACTATTGACATAACCTGTGCTGACGCTTAAGATCCTTTTCTGTTATAAAATCCTTTATAACTCGGAGAATTGTCCGGCTGCAGTTACTTTCACATTCATAAAGAGTTTTGTGAAAAGGAAACCACATACAGTATTTAGAAATAGTTTTAACAAATCCTAATGATACCTTTGAACTATAGGCTAGAAATTAACCAGAATGCAGTAAAATAAGTGATTTACCCTAAAAGATTACTACCGTAACTGCAAAAATTGCGCTCAGAATTTTTGTTTATCACTAGCCGCCACTGATACCTAACTAACATGGCTAGCCAACATGCTTACAGTACCTATCATACCTAGAGAACATGGCTAGCCAACATGCTTACAGTACCCATCATACTTGGCCTACATGGCTAGCCAACATGCTCGGCCACTCTTCTCACCTTGCAGCTGCATCTGTTCGAGGGCCAGCGTCTCCAGGGTGTAGCTGCAGAACTCGAGGTTCTCCATGGCCTGCAGCCGGGCCTCCTCCTCCTCCTCCTCTTCCAGCATGGTGCGCAGCTCCTGCGCCGTGTGCGCATACGCCTCCATGTCGCTCTCCACCTCCCGCAGTCGTAGCAACAGCCGGTACTCCTCCTCCTGCCTCTCCCTCTCCATCTCGTTAATCTCCTCCTCCTGCTCGCCCTCCACTTCTAGCTGCCGCTGGATCTCCGCCAGCTGGAGGTCGGCGATGTTGGCCGGCACACCTGCTCCCGCTGCGGGGGGTTCCTCCTCCTCCTTCTCCTCCACCTCTTCCCCGGGGGAGTAGAAGATGTGGGTGGCGAAGGGAGGCTGGGCGGGGTTCTGTCTGTTGCAGGGCGGGGGAGGGGGGCGAGGGGCAGGGCGGGTTGGCTTGTACGGGGGCGGGGCCGGGGCCGGGGGCCGGAGGACTCTGGGCCGGGGAGGTGGGGGGCGGAGGGTCCTGCGGCGCTCCAGCGTCGACGAGGAGGTGGTCGTGGGCGGGGAGCGTCGCGGGAGGCGAGGCTCGGGGGAGTGGGCGGAGCCCCGCATGATGTCCCTCTCGCTGCTGTAGTCCACCATGGAGAAGTGGCGAGAGACGCCGGACCCCCGGTTTCCGCAGTCGTCATCCTCAATGTCTTCCCCCGCCACCAAGCTCCTCTCGAACTCAAACAGCTGCTGGGAGAGCTTGGCCTCCAAGCTGCCTACAGCCACGGAACTCAGCGCCACGCCGTTGGAAGCGCAAGCGGCCTGCCTATGTGCGTTCTGGCTCATGTCGGCGTCGTTGACGCTAGCGTGCCTGGTGAGCTTGCTCTTCCTGTGGCCATCTACCAGGACGCTCTGCGCTTTGCCCAGAGTGGCGCCTTTACCGTTCACGGCGGCGCAGTCAGTCGACGCCTTTAGGCTGTGTCTGTCGTCTTTAGAAGAGCCAGCGCGACTGGCGGGAAGGGTCTTGGTATGGAACTGACTGGGTGACGAGGATAGCGGGCTGTTTTTAGCGCGTTTAGGCATATTGCCATTAGCTGAGCTAGCGGAGGAGCTAAGCTGCTGCTGGTAGCTCGGTGCGGGCCGAGGAGGCTGGCCGGGCCTAGCTGGGGGAGTGGACCGGGGTCTTCCGAGCCCCTGCTGAGCAGGGACAACGGCTGGACGAGGCTCAGGCTCTCTCCTGGCAGCAGTGTCCGCCTGCACTCGGTCTAGAGCGGGATCTCCTGAATTATTATCGCCAATACTCTCGCTTTGTCGCATTGGCTCCTGCTTCCTGTCGAAGTAGTCCAGGTCCCACACCGTGTGGTCCTCGTAGACGCTCCACTCCGAGACGCACTCCGGCTTGCTGGGGTTGGCAGGAGCGTATTCTACGGCGCTCTCCGCCTCAGCCACGTTGGCGCGGGTTTCCTCCGCCGCCTTGGAGCAGCCGTCCTCTATTTTGACGAAGCGGTGCGGGAAGACGCCGCGCCGGCCCCTCAGCTTGCCCTCCAGCCAGCCGTCCTCCGTCGTGGCGATCACGCGGATGCGGTCGCCCACGTCGAAGTCCAGCTCGCCCGACTCCATGGCCTGGAAGCGGTACAGCGCCACGCCGTAAGCGCCCTCCTCTTCCTCCTCCACCTGCTTCTCTTCTTCTACGTCCCCTAAGGGAACCTGCCCTTCCTCCCCACCATCGTCTCCCACACTCTCCCCTGCATCGAAAGGGTCCCGGTAGTCCAGATGGTGGCTGCCGACGTCCCGCGGAGAGCGCAGGGGCCCCAGAAGCTCCACAAAGCCCTCGGGGAACACGCCCCTGCGTCCCTCCAGCTCCCCCTGGAACCAGCCCGGTTCGGGCAGGCCGGTGATGACAATCAGATCGCTCTCGCGGAAGTCCAACTCCTCGCGAAGCTGCGCGTGGAGGCCCATGAGGGCCCGTGCCTGGCCCAGCGCGTGGGCCGGCAGCTCGGAGGCCTGGGCCTGGGCGCAGCGCTCCGACAGCTGCCTGGAGCGGCCCGACAGGTGCAGCTCCGTCACGCAGGACGTGGGGAACAGACCATGGGCGCCACAGGCGATGCACCCGTGTTGCCAGGCGACGTCCTGGTCATCGTCACCTCCCACCTCCCCGGCGACCACGTCACCTGGAAGGATCCGGGGGCAAAGACGGCCACAGTCAATACAGACACTCCCGCTATTGATGATTATTGGTTATTCAGAAATGGAAGAACTACCTACAGTTGGTCCAATTTATCATCCTAGTTAGATAGTTCAGTGTCAGTTGACTATAATAACTCCCACTGGTTTTAATATGGATGTCTGTAAAAGGAGCTTCCGTTCACTGTCAACAAGCTCACATTGTAGAATGACTAGCTAATTACATCTATTATTATTATTATTATTATTATTGTATCCACAATAGTAGTTGTGGTCAGCCTGCAGCCAACTATTTCAGGAGACATACAGGAGTTAGAGGAATGTTGGCAGTTCAGGCCAGGAGAACGAGGGGTCAACATTCCACAGACCTGTGGCTCCACGTTCCATTGTGTTTGGCATCAAAGCACAGACAATATGGAAAGTAGAATAATACAGGAAAAAGCATTTATGCAGTGTAAAGAGACCGTTTGACGCACGATTCCAGAAATGTATAAAAATCTGGGTATTAAGAGAAAATGTACAGTATTTCAGTAAATGCTTAAAATAATTAAATATATTCCAGATAATAATAAGAATGTTCTATTAATGTGCTATTATGTAGGCATAATACATATACAGCATGACTATGCTGTAGATATGCCATTTAGACTAAAGACTAGTTTGGATAATAGAACAGCAACAATATATTTTTATATTTTAAATTTAAATGTATCATTTAATTTAATTGCACTGCACATCTAAACTATCATATTGCATTCACATTTTATAACTTTCAAAATTCAAATTTCAATAATTATTCCAGATCTACTACATACAGTATATTATATAATAATGATACAGTAATACCTTAATACTGTACATTGGAACAATAATATCAACATTCAATTTGATCTATGTGGTCAGCAGCAACATCTAGTGGATTGTGGTGAAATGTAGCTGCAAACAATCAAGCCATTTAGAAAAGACAACTTACATTTTAGGTTTTATATTCAGATGCACTTTTCTCTTAATGTTTAAGTTATCACCCTTAAGTGCATCTCATTCCTAACATCCTCTCCCCTCCCCAGGGATATTACTGACACATTCTTGTCAAAATATTTTTCCAATGAGCAATCTTTGACTCTTGGGAATAGTATAGGTTGAGTCTTAGTCTGTTTATTTTTATTCCCTTAAAAGGATTGGGGGGACATTTAGATAAATCATCAAATGAATCAAACCGTGAATAAGAAATCAGCACCTTAGACAGTAACATTTTTTCCCCATTCAAATCAGGATAAAACACCACTCCATATTGAAATTATGAGGGACCATCTGTTACATCATCCTGTCTTTTCCAAGATATGGCCCTGCTGTAAAACATAGTTACAACATGGCAGGGAAGACATGCCAGGTTGCAATACTATGCACTATGCAAGGAGCCTAATGTCAGTATACTCAGGTAAATATTCTGTTTGTAAATATTCTTTTTGTCATTCATTCATTTGTCTGTGTGGTATAGTTCTGTGGGTACCATAGAACTATACCACACAGACAAATGTTGCAGACACTACAACAGACAAACAGAATATTTACCTGAGTATACTGACATTAGGCTCCTTCAAACAAGAAGCATTATGTGAAAAAACAACCATTTAAGTTGACAAACAACACCATCTTAAAAACATCATTGTGTTGTGCCTTTCTATAACGCCAGTAACTGAGAACATGTGCAATTAACTTAATTTATTCCTAAATCATAAGTACCTCTTTTTAGGGACAAAGTCCCCGGTTTTGCCGAGGTGAAATCATTGATGCAAACATAAAGTCTGTCTCCAGGCTTGGAACTTGGAATTATTACTGCTTCCACAAAGGTGCTGGGGAACTGGCCTGTAAGGAAGGCGACAAGAAAGAACACTTTCAGGCTTCTAACATTATGCATTAACATTATGGTCAACAAGTGCCCTCCTAGCAATAAGAACACCATTGTTGTTGATACTGCAACTTCAGAATCATTAACTACAGTATTAGCTGCTGTGAAAGTAGTAAGTGACTCAACAGTTTCCCATAAGTGTTGTAATAATGAAAAGGCTACAGAATATGCACTGTTCTGTTTTTAATTAAGCTAAGGATCTTTCAGGGAAGCCCAAGAGAAGTGTTATCACTGCTGAATTCACACCAATCTTCAGAAGAGCCATTACACTGTGTTTAACTCATGACTTCGCTCACCTGTGACCCCGTCCTTGTTACCGAGCAACCAGAACTCATCCACCACACTGAGGACCTCGATGACGTCCCCAGCGAAGAGCGGCAACTCCTCAGAGACGCTGGGGAGGAACTCAAACAGCGCACGCACCACCGATCCAGCCTCCATCCCTCATATACCCTGCAGAGACATGAGAGTCAAGTCGTGTTATTTTCATCTGGAAAATCCCCACAAGCATGACTCAAACCAGTTAGCATACTTAACTGGATCCTTGTAGAATACATTAGAAACAGTTCATGCTATGCTACACCGGGTAACCACCCAGAGAGAACTAGGCCTGTTCAAATCTATGCTGTCCCAACTAACCAAACATTGAGAACTACCATGTCAATTCAATTCATATCCCATCTATGAAGTTCACGTCTCAAAATGTGCCTCTATTTTGATTTACCTTCTCCATATTTCAACCTGGTAGTGAGAGAATGTAGCCTTTGAAAATAAAATAAAAATGATGCCTGCAAATTTGCATTCTCACCACTTGGTGGCTCAGTAAAGCATGTTGGGTTCATAAAGTATTAACAACAGTTAAACAAATTTTAAACAGAAAAAATAAATAAAACCCAGCCAGCTGCAACACCACCACCACAGAAAACAACAATAAATACAACCAGACATTGACCTGACCAAAACTTTGGTTTAAACAGACAGACCTAAAGAGAGGGGAAATTAGAGAAGAGGGCTGTCGTTTCCTACTCAATGAGGCCTCTGTTACGTGGGGTGGCCAGCCCAGGGAACCAGAGGAACAGAGCTCCAGCCCAACTCAACTCAACCGGCTGTGTCGAGAAAAGGGCTCAGGTTATCTTGACTGAGCATCTCTAAGGTAGATAGAGGGAAAAGCTGACAATGAAGAAGGATACACACACAGACAGACATAACCAAAGCTGTGTGTTGTAGCGTGCCGTGCCCAGAATCTCTCGAGGTCGAAGGCATAGAAAATGGGCACCTTTCACACATGCGCACACACACAGTAAGCATTAAATGTGAGACATGAAATTACAATATGTGACATCGGGACAACACCGTAACTGTAGCATCAGGGGCCTACCATGGTGGCATCCATGTTTCTTTACAGAAGTACACACGTGTGTACACACATCATGGCTGTTTGCTTGCGTGCAGGTTGTGAAGTTCAGAGAGTGTTTTCGCAAAACAAGTGCGGTCACTGTTCACAATTAATGGACGTGGGCCGTAAAACATAACACCATAGAGTCTGAAAGACAGTGAAACCTTACCCAGCCCATTGGCTAATGCCAGCTATGAGGGTGTTAAGTGACAGTAAGCGAACAGGTTGCTTCTAGTGAACAAATGGCACAAAGAATCATTTCTGTTTTTATCTTTTATAGTAGTAATGGTAGATACTAAACCACAGCATGCTGGCAACCTAAACAATAGCATGTTAAAAGTTAGAAATTATTATTTAAGATTAAACTTTCGCCAACACAAAATACAAGTAAATGATAAATGATGTGAAGTGTGAAACGTGTGACTGTCTACTTGCCTTCAATACAGACAAAACAACATTTTCCTGGAAGAGACATGCAAACCTAATCAGAAACTTAACTGTCCTGACAGTTAATAACAATAACAAATAGTGTTAACGGTCCTCACTATAGCACACACGTTGGCTTGATGTGATGGCACCAGTACTTTCATTTGATAATAATGATTTAATAATTCCAGACTGTATTGCTCTGCTCATAATGCTTGAGTTACTTATATTGTTCTCCTAACTAAAAGATACTGCCTTTAATGACATAA
Organism: Amblyopsis rosae; assembly: GCA_025399935.1. Taxonomy (NCBI): domain Eukaryota; kingdom Metazoa; phylum Chordata; class Actinopteri; order Percopsiformes; family Amblyopsidae; genus Amblyopsis; species Amblyopsis rosae. Next base: position 24,408 of record JAODTR010037746.1, on the reverse strand, counting down.
TATGAAACAGGATTAGTTCCTAATTCGTGCTTGTATAAGGTTTTTACAGACCAAGGCTAACACGTGACCAGAGGGAATTTTAACTGAAATAAGACAGTGCAACAGTGAAATGACATCATCACAAGTCAACAGTGCATAGCGGTTGCACTACACAGATCCAGTATCTTGACAGGCTCGTCTGTGGCTAGTATCCCCCACCGGAGTTAACCTCAGAGTCGGTGGGTAACCATCACACAACTCTTATTTCCTGTCCCTGAGCACCATCGACGTGCAAAGTCTCACACCTACTGTGGTCCCCGGCACCTCCCCCCCCCGCAGAGCTTAGCCTCAGAGTCAGCTCAGACAAGCTTCTTAGTGTTATTTCTGGTCCTGTCAGTGTTATCTGTGCCGCTCACATGCTGTGTGACATTTGCATACTACTGCCTTGGCTGGGATGCCATGTTGGTAGCAGTGGGTTTATTCATCAAACACAAACGCTGTCCAAAAATTGACGTCATCACTTTCCGGTGTTTCTGGATTTGTAAATGCCCATTTCCGCAGCTTCTCTTTGCTTGACGTGCTGCTTTAGATCTGCATTGTATTGCCCAAAAGCAAAGCGGACGGCATCATGATACATTAGCAGGATGAAGAATGAAGCAAGAATGATGTCATCACTAAGTGAGTGTCTTTCTCTCAGCACATATTCAGTAGTAGACAATTAAACACAAACACTGTCACTAACTAACCTAAAAAAAATAAGTGTTCCTGGGTACTGTAATACAATAAAAAAGCAATATGAAAACACTTCTAGAACTAATAACTGGCACTGGAAAGAAAGTTGTATCCTGCCAAGTAGGCCCATCTGCTACAGCCATAGGAAGCTTTGTGGATGTTCTGTAGCCTACAAGAGGCAATTCTAAACTACAGTTAAGGTGTGCCACATACCTGCTATCTCATGTATTGATAAGTAACAACCATCTTGGAACTTTCCTGGAATATGACCCCAGCTTGAATTGGACCATTTAAAACAGTTACTGCAGCATGTACTGTACTCTAGAACATTAAATATCAAAATGTTTACCTTTTTGAAATGTATCCCTTGTTTGACACAGACAGACAAATGTGTGCCACTTGGCACTGTCATAAAGAAAGTAACAGAATAATGGCAGACAGCTACGTCAACAACTGTCCCACACACACACCTCACAGCTGACGGAGGGACAAGGCACCAACTGTGTGACCAGGGATAAGGCACTAGAAACAACATCAGTCTGTAGTGACTATACTGTGCTGTAGTCTGTGTGTGTGTTTAAAGTATGCTTTCTGAATGGTTTCTGAGCAAAAACACAACACCAAAAAAAAACATGTATTAAACCGAGATTGTATATTATCACCGTTTTCACCGTTAGCATTTAAGATAATTATTCTTCAGTGTTCAAGAAAACGCTCAAGCGGTGCAGGCCTAGAGGAGAAACACCACCTCCTCCCTTCGTGAATTGTAATCCCGGCCATATGTGAACCCCCACGGTTCCCTGCTTCTTTAGAAATGGCCGTGTGCGGAGAAGGCAGTGAGGGAATGCGGTGCTGTTCTGAAGCCACACGGAGACGTTCCGGCGTGGGGGAGGGATGAGCGTGCTGTAACAGGAGAGGTGGGGTCAATCTGCTAGCAGTGGTAGCACGGCACCAGAGCTCCTGAAGGTAGAACATGGCTTCATGTTGTTGGTACCGCACCTAGATGGGTTCTGAATTCAATCTGAGCAAGCCTTTGAGCACTGTAGGGTGAATTGGAGAGAAAGTCGCAGGCCCCCCTAAATTATAAGTAGCCTAATAACGTTTTTGTTAACACTGGCTTCAACCACAAATGAAACAACCAGGTATAACTTCTCCACCCTTCCCCTTCTTAATTGTCATCAGACTGTCTGCGTTGATCTCTCAGACAGAATGTTTCACCTGCCAGACACACTTTACATGTGCATGCAAAGCCATCCCCAGGCCTGGCACTGTCTTCTCCTCACAACGCACTGTGTGCTGGCGTGGGCATCTCAAACCAACAGGGCGGTACTGGTGTCAAAGTGCAAGCAGGGAGTCAACCGTATGGGGGAGGGGGGGTGCGATGAGTGTGTCTAAAAGGACATGGCATCTTCTGACTGGCTAGGTTGTTCAACTGAACTGGGTCAGTTTAACTGATTTAACTAATGGCACTGGTGCAGCGTCATTAATGCAGCCCCTCTTTTATTGGTTTGCAATGACATGGTCAATAGCAGCGTGCCACACACACAATCTACTAAAGACCCAAACTGACAACAGTTTGGGGGGGGATAGAATTATCTGGGAGCAGCCCAGGTAACTGTTGATGCACCCCCCCCCCCTGATTGTTTACAGAGGAGTCATTGACTTTCCCCCATCCAGAATGCTGCACCCACTAAATCTACCACATTCAGTCTATAGCAGCGCAGCCCAAACAGGTGGGCTGCCTGGATGGTTCTGGGCAGTAAACACACTGGTGCATTTGTCCCCTTTCTTTTGACTGTCTAGCCAATCAGCACATGTGAGAGAGAGGGAGGGGAGGGGGTGGGGGGGTGCTAAACCATGCGTTTCCACGGTTAAGGTTTATTGTTTCCACTGGAAACGACGACGTCTCAAACTCACACTATATTGCCTAATTAACAAAGTGGTTTATTACATTATTTTAATAATTTTACAGTCAAGATTTGTGTTGATATTCATATGAAAGTTTCCATTATTCCTTATCCAGGGAAATAAATCACACTCACCTATTTTGATACTATGGGGAACCACAAGTAAGGCTGGAAAGAAACATTTTGCAGTAAGGGCTGATCTAAAAGGATCAGGGACTGCACATTTCAACCAGATGAGACAGAAGCATGGCCTCAGCCAAACTGGGACAACAAGAAAACATCTGGCAACCACTCTGTCTGCTAGACTGTGTTTCAACAGGCCAATCTGACCAAAACAGTTCCATTATAATGACTATCTGTAAACAAAACTACAAGATTGATTATTATTACACTGTACAGAAACAAAGTCACATTGTGTTTTCTTTAAACATAAGCTAAGGCTAACTATTATGAAATATACATTGTCACAGTGCTCCCTTCAATAAGGGATAGGTTAAATGCGGAGAGCATATTTCGCTACATGTATGTGCATGTGACAATAAAAGCACCTACACATGTCAGGGAGGTTAACTGTTTTCTGGTGGCCACACTGTGAAACTAGCTAGTGTGTGTCTTATATGTAGGTGAAGTGTCGTAGAAGATATATAGGTTTACATGAGGATAGCAGCCTCCCTGGACTGGTTACGCCTTGTACAAGTTACAACTTGTCTTTAACAAACAGCTGAAGCAGGGCAAGATAATGCAAGCTCATCCTTCCCACACCAGGCATACCACACCTCTTTCTTTCCACATTTCACATGTCTTTCCCCAAAGAGAAGACAGACACCATGGGGTGTGGGGTAACATGTTTCCAACACGAGTTTCTGTATTCCATTATCAGTCAAAATTATATTTTTTATTTAACCTAACCATGCAGTTTAATGGTGTAAATATAGATTTTCATGCTTTTTTGAATGGGAAAGCATTCATTTGTACAAGAGAAAGGTTCCAGAAAAAGCCTGGGAGCCAAAATGAATACAGAGGAAGAACTACGAAGGTCTTTGTAAAGTCCTTGGAAATACAGTGGCTGATGCATGAATGCCCCTCCACCACAATCTTCCCTATTTGCTCTTCTTTCCCTTGAAGTGTTTTCACAGTTTGTCTGGGAAAGTTTATCCAGGCAAATGTCTAGATGTTTCCTACTTCATCTCTCCCTTCTTTTCCTTTTACCCAATTAACACAAAACACACATTCCAGAAGATTCCCCATTCCTTTCTCTAATGTGCATGTGTTGAATATGTATGGCTTGGCCAACTAACACACACTAACACAGACACACACACACACAGGGTGGAGTTCTGGAGTACTACTTTAGCATAAACTTTTCCACAGTGAACAGAAACACTCTGACGCTCATCCTACAGTAGGAGGGCCATGGCTGTGTTGTCAAGGTTACGAGGCGTAACGTTTTCCCAAGAAAACCCATGGGTTCTTGACAACATGCCTGATAACTATCACATGAATGATTATAGCTGACTCATATTCAGACTTATCAATAAAAGTGTTATCAACACATGATAAATATGTGTATTTCAAGCCAAATCATCCCTTTTACAGAATTAATAGCCTATACCTTGTCTTGGAATTATACATAAATGTGCATATTATTTTATTTTTCCCTACAACATTTTAATAAATTAATCGGAATAAATGGGACTGGCCAACAATCTAAAAGGTGACAACTTAAAAGGCCTTACTTTGTGACCGTCTCAGCCTTTTCCATCTATTAGCAACTCATGCTGAACGTCTTTTAGCAGTAACCATAGCCTACTATCAGATATAACCTGCAAAAGAGCCAGACTTGTGTCATTTAGTTTCCCAACAAATTCCTCAGTACAAGTTTAACATCCCATTTGGTCATTGAGTTATGTAGTTTGTTGTCGTGCATGTCAATCAAAATGTGAAGTAGGTGGATCCTGATGTAGATAGTAGGGCTGGGCCATATGAACCAAAAATAATATCCTGATATATTTAGGTTGAATATCAATACACAATATATATCGGTATTTTCTATAAAGTGGGCTAAATCCTTCAGGCATAAAGAAAAAACAGGAAACCCAACGGAAATGTGACATTTTTTATTTTTAGCGACAGTAATTGACATATGTGAGCTCCTTTGACACTCTAAAAACACTAAATCACTAGCTCCAATCCTCAGGCCAAGTGCAGGCATGGAGGGAGAGACAAACATATCGAAAAGGAATGAATAAACGCATAATATAACTATATCGATATAAACAATATTTTCTAATCTTAAATCTCTTTTGAAAAAAATTCTGATTATCGTCCAGCCCTAGTAGATAGCCAGCACTGTTTCCCAGACTTCACTTTGCACAAGTATAGGCTGACTCTGCAAAACTAGCGAGCAGCAGACTAAGATCACAGCTACAATAGGACTAAATGACTGTACAATAGCTGTAAAATGTCTCTGCACTCTGGTTAAAATGTAACAGTTCACTAAAACAGGAAAATAGGCACAGTCTTTCAGCTGGTTTCAGAATTTAAAACCCTGTCCCCTTCAAATATAGCCATATGATGCACAATATTTCTGCATATAGACATTAGAAAAACAATGTACATGAGTGCCAATGTTTTTCCAGGCTACTTCCACATTACACAAACAAGAGTGTCCCTATAATGTAATTCAGCATGCAAGACAAATTACGCAATGATTTAAAAAGTGGAGTCATCGATTGTAGGCTAATACATTTTAAATCAAATTCAGCAAACATCTGTTAACTAGATGCCCGTTCTGTGTGCACACTGAAAACATGATCCTGTGTTTCTACCGAGCCCTGGATCTGTAAATGTGAACACAAACATGGTGCAGACCACACCACACAACAATATCCTTGGCAATGTGTTTCCACATTGGGGGCAGAACTATGGGGGAGTGCCCTATGGCATTGAAAGGAAAAGTGTTATTTTGATCAAGTTCCAATATCAACAAACATTTTCCAGAATGACTGACTCGACCTTTAAGCAAGTATACTGCATCAACTAACTTGAGTCTAGATGACCTATCACACTGGTTGTTGATGGTGCTGACAAGAATGCCACTTGCAATGAGTGCTGTCTTTACATTCACTCAATGACTTGGGCCTATCCACAGAAGTAAACAGGCATAGCACAATACATTGATTAAAAGGATTCATTCAGTAACTGAAAATAAACTGCCATCACAAATAATTTGTTGTCCCCAGTCGAAATCCAGTATTTGGATTGCTGCCGTACTGTATATCATTAATGGATTGTGTCTTGAGGGGTACTAGAGGGCGTCATTATGACAAATATATTGTAGTACACCACTACAAAGAAATTTACAAAACTAGTAAAAGTAGGCTACATCAAGCGTACCCGACACCTAAATTCTGCATCAAATCTGATCTTCATCACTTTCATATCTACTTAGGATCACATTTTACCTCCTGCTTCCTCAGCAAACTGAGCCTTGCTAACTAATGCCTTGCTTGAGGAAGAATCTGAGGAATGTTCCATTACTTTGTCCCAAGACCTGGTGAGGTCTCCATCTGGAGTAAAAAACTACACTAGTCATTCAACACTGGGATAATTTGGTTATGCAACATGTTATGCATGGGCACTTACACAAATATAGCAAATATTTAAGTCACATACTAGCCCTGATATAAGAGACTGTGGTCTGCCTTCAATAATTCAGTAAGCAGGTGGTACATGTGGGCATGCATCCACAATCCTTCAGCAAACAATGTTTTTGGTACTTCAGTCCTGAATTCACACACACAGAACTTGACAGAAGGCAGTGACACACGTATGTGTTCTATTACTGCACCACTTAAAACATACAGTATTCAATTCAGCCTACATTTTGGGAAAGAAAAAAATAAAACTATCATTCTGATCACATTCACAAGAGGAGCATATAAGGCATATCCATTACAACGCATTGAACGAGTAGAGTGCTGCTGATGCACAAACAATTTAGAAATCCATATTAAAAACAATACACTGAGAGACAGATAGATGGATCAGTGCATACTTTGGATGGCAAGGCCCAAGGCGCTTGGGAGATCTGATACAAATATTGACAACATTATCTTCTCACATTTGAATAAACTTCTGGTTAAAAAGTTGCATCAGGTTAGCAGCTTCTACAAAATAAAACAAATTCCAAAGAATCCCACAGAAGCCTACTGACTTTACAAGCCACTTAGCACTATGCATATCAAAGATGGTATAAAAATCTCTTTTTCATCTTGAATAAATAAACCACCTCTGTTATTTGGCTCTTCTAACAGTAATGATTAGACTGAAGCTGTAGGCTAGGCCTGCTTGGAAGTCCTGATGTAGGCAAACAGATATATTGTTCATTCTGTCAGTCACTAACAGTCAAAGGTGTGTGTGTGGTACTGTAGGCTATACCTTGATAAGATCAACAATTAGGCTACGGTACATTGTTATTCTGTATCTGACTCTCAAAATTTACGTATTGGCATAGCAGTTGGCAAGTAGAATGTGTAATGTCTAGGAATAACTACGGTATTTTGTTGTCATAATTATGTTTGGCAGGGCCCAGAATACCCTCAAACAGCTCAATGTCCCCATATAATATGGGGACCATGTGCTGACCAACAACTGCAACAGGTGAACGAATGAAAAGCATGCTCTGCACTCACATGACAGGTAAACAATGTTTTCTTCATTATGTTTTTAATCATTAAAAGTACAAACTTTTTTATGTTTTGCCTGAAATCATATTGTTTTCAAAGTTTCATTACGCCGCAAGTCCAATGCATGTTATGCTGAAAATACACCCATTCGACTGTCAACGTTGGCATTTCCCAGAGTCCGATGTGCGGTAAGTCTAAATCGTTTTGCAAACACCACAAGAGCCAAGCATACACGCTATACTGTCGTATAATAGTGTTTAGAGACTACGCTATTAGGCTAATAAACTAAATTACGTGCAATTTTAACATTACATCGGAACTACACAGCTGGAGAAATGGGAAATGTTGGGTGTGTTTTCGTAATTCCCCCATCAAACAGCACGATAATAAATCTTAAGTAGACTACTTAGTACGTCAGTTCATTGCATTTCTCACCTGTTGATGTAACTAGGCTTGACTACGGAACCAGTAGAGACGTTTGATGGATGCCGCCAGGCAGAAGTATTCAAGTTTGTTTGATGATGTTGGTGATCGTTCTTTTTTCCCCCTTTTTTTGCAACCAAAGTCAGTAATTAGAGTAACCACGGCTTTTGGGTTAATGTACGCACTTCCATTGTCCTTACAAACAATTGCCTTATTTCAGCACATAGTCCAAGGCCAGGCTGTGACGATATAAAATCCCACGGCTCTAATGACGCTGTCTCGGCATAATCAGCTGTCATCCCACTAAAGTTGGAACAACTGACTTTCTCCGTTGCTCACCATGCCGACATTCAACGCACCTCTTTTTTTCAGACTGAGAGACCCGTGGCTCAGGCTGTCTTGAATAATGCCTGATTGAAAATAAAGACCTCTCTTACACCATACGTTCTTACCAGATATGGATCTAATGCATCCATGATCAGATGATCTACCCATAGATAAAAACATTGAATGGTCTCTCAACACCAACATGTAATTATGTGAAATTGTACATGTGTTTACATAACTAAAAAAGTTAATTTAAGACCTGTATGTAGTAGCCTACTGTAAATCTATGATTTGGTATTTGTCTTGAGAAATCCCAGTCTTTTGACAAAAAACGAATTGAAAATGTATAAAACAATTTGTAAATCCATCACTTCTACTACATGTCTTCAATGGGTCAATCAATCTTCAATATAAACTGCTTAGGCGGGCATGTCCTTCCCTCCAGACTCAACTGTAGTACGACCCAGCTCCTTTGAATCCTTGCAAATCAGAAGACAAGCAGAATGTTCTTCTTGTGGCAGACAACGTCTCCTCTCCTATAGTGAAACAGCTATTGTAGTTTCTGTTAAGAGAAAATCATAGTCGTCGTACATTTCAGATTTACGATTTAGTTTTAGAGATTACAGCCTCCTTCTCCTGACCTTGGTCAGTGTGTGACAAGACAGAATATGTGTTTGCTGTGTCTGCACAAATGATAGCTTCCTAGTTATCTGAACAATAGCAGGAAATAAAGCATGTGAATGCCTTGGCACTGAAAAGGAAAAGTATAATTAAAGGTTAATGTATATTAAATTCTCATACACACAAGGGTATTAGAACAAAAAAAATTACACATAGGCTAACACTGTATGTATAGGCCTATGACCAAAGACCCCTTTTATTTCCTGTATGCTCATTTTACTGTAGCCTATGTGCAAAAACATGACACCACTATTATCAGCATATAGCAGCCATATAGGATAGTATAGTAGACATACATGTTCCTGACTGTTTCACATTTGAATGAAATCTACAGTATCTTACCCAACAAACATTTACCTAAATTCTGCAGTCTAGACAAACAGCCAATACAAAGAATAACCTATTTCATGAAATCAATGCTTTCTTTTTTAGTTCTTATTCATATTTGATGCATATGGGTTGGATGACACTATGATATCAATTATAGGCCTACTGTACATTACAAAGGCCTAAAAGATGAGTTGATGTTGAGTTTGCTCTGAATACTGTATGTGACCGAATCCAAACTAAATATTTTCCCAATACCAAATTGACTTCATTGCACCATTGCAATGCATGATAGATTGTGAGTCAATGAATTGGTAACATCTTAGGAAAGGTCTGGAATTAAATTAATTAATTGTCATGGGTGGGCTTCATTGATGCCACATTTTGCCAACTAACTACAAACACATTGCACACGTTTTTAGTATACACAGAAACACACACACGGTTGAAGAATGCTCCAGATCATTGACATTGTATGAAATGTTGCCTTTGTTTTTCTCCCACAGCAGGCGCTCATTGAATGACTCTATGTGAGTGTATTGTTTCTCTTTCAGTGTCATTCATCTGTTGGTCATCACTATCTTATGTTGGTGGAGAATATATTTGCAGTCATACATTCATCCTATTGTTTCTCCATTGGCGTGCTGCGAGCCTCAGCGGTAGCTTACTGTATGTGTAGGTAGAAAATGAGTTTGACTCCACTCAATACTGCAGCAAGACTATTTATCATTCTGTGACTCACTTGTGATAATTACAATATGTCACGGTTTGCTGACTGTAAATTGTAGCAGTAAGAAAAGTATTACTACATATTATTAAAAGTTATACTAAGAAATACTTTTCTTATTATGTTAACTGTTTCTTATTATTATTATTATTGGATGTTGGAGTATATTGTTTATGGAGTATCACGCACGAACACAATTATAATCACGATGTCTATACCATTAGACATTATTAATAGTTGCAGTAATATTAGAATATGTAAGTAGAACACGTAGTCCCATGCTGCTCTTTTGTTCTAAAAACACTTCTAGATAAAGTCATGTGTTCAGCAGGACGTTTGTTTATGTTCCCAGAATGTTTTCCTTAAACCTTCCAACCTAGAAGACGATAACATTCTTAAATGTTGAGTAGCCTAATGACATTGTTAGAACATTAGCCATATACATATATTCAGTGTAAAGTTTATTATAATGTGCCCATATTGCACATGATTCCACACCTGTTGGAAAGCTCTACATACTTTCACGAATACAGTATCCAAATGACTAAGCTTTTCCTCTTTCCTGTTGGTCAGTATGCTATTGTTATGTGCTGTACAGTATGTAACAGCATTGAGAAAACAAGTGGAACAATCTCTTTCAAAGACGTGGTGTTACAACACCAATGTCAGAGTGGTTTCCAGTAAAGACCAGCTAGCTCACAAACTGAAATCTAATTTTTATTTTAACAATTCTTCCTCTTTGAATAGGAAGTGAAACTCGTACAATATTTGTCAGTCAGGAAAAGATTTCGAATAATAATTTGTACTTAAAAAAAGCTTTCCGTTTTTTTTTTCATCATAGAAGTGAGGGACTTTTCTCAACAGGCAAGTAATAAACCATGAATAGTCGGCCATCACAAGGACATTGCATACACTATAAAGGGACAATAACAATATGTACTGTATAGTAGGCTTATATATTATTAAAATGTATAGAATATGTATACACTGCAACTATATAATATACAGTACATACAGTGTATAGTACATACTATATACTATTTTAACAAAACCACGTTTCAAAGATATGTGATACATATATACATTACATGTCTTTGAAACATGTTTTTGTAAAAAAAAAAGTAAAAAAAGTTTCAGTATATTTACTGAAAAACACCAAAGGCACTTATTTCCATGCCCTGTGCAACAGCGACCCATACTGGATATCTCTAGTACTGCACTGTTATAACTCATGCTTGGTTGCCACCATTACTACAGTAGAGACCCAACATAAATTCAAAACCTGTTTATCTTTTGACCATAGAAACGACCCCGTGTTTTGTACCAACAAAAACAGCAGTGCTGCTCAGCAGTCAGTAAATTACTATGGCTGTATGAACCATAAAGTACAGAGTGGGGAAAAGGGCTGTTGCTGTTCAAAGGAAACATTATGGGTATATTGTGAATAGAGATAGCATTATATATATATATATATATATATATATAGTAATAATAATATATACATAGAAAAAATATACAGTAATAACAATATATACATAGAAAAAATATATAACCATAAACAAATGTAAAATGCACACAAGCCAACACATACAATACATAGATAATTAGTTACATACAGAGGATTGATTATACAGTTATCACCAACAAAATATATGCAAATACGTTTTTATTATAATCAAATCATCATGGTACAACTTAAAAATGTCATTTACAAATATAATGTGACTGTGGTTGACATTATGACATAAATACAACAGTTTATCTACACAAACCATTAAGGTTTAAAAAAGAAAAAGAAAAGAGTTATCATGTTATGTGAATCTAAAATGATCATATATTCATTATGTACTATCATCGCTGTGTGCGTGTGTCTGCATTAGAGTCTTATCTGGGGCCAAGGTTTAAAGGGACCTTGGTGGACAAAAGGTGTTTCTTGTTCTTTTCATGGTGAGGCTTGACGTTCAGGTTTAGTTTTGGTGCCGTTTTCAAGTAAAAATTAAGCTGTCAATTGAGATAAGAAAATAACATGTTTACATAAACAAATACACATAACAGAGCACAAAAATAATGGTTTATGTTTCAGGAGGGTCACATTGCGTAATACCCTACCACTTTGTAAAAAAAAACATTTTGCATGAGATAAATATGTATCTCCCCACCGCCAAAGCCCCACACGCACACGCACAGGCACACGCACGCACACTCACACACACACACACACACACACACACACACACACACACACACACACACCTGTATTGCCTCAGCTGGTCCCACAGTGACAGTACTGGTTGAGGGGACATGACCAGGGGCAGATGCAGTCACAGTGTAGGTACCTGGTAGCAGCAATCTGAAGTAATCCCCATTCACTCCTGCAGAGAAAAAAGAGACAGAACCCTATGTTGTTAATGGTTGGTGGCTGAGGATGTACAGAATACTAATTAGTTCTTAATACCATGGAATGTATTCTTAAATCTTAAAACTCTTGACTTTTGTGTTCAATCTTGAAATATGATGTATAACATAATGTCCTGAAATTTTAACATATTAGGTTGTATAATTACATTCAAATGCAGACTCATACCAATTAAGTATCAAATATTAAATGAAGCCCCACTCCCTCTCTCACCACTGGTAACATCGTGGTTGATTCCAGACACTGAGATCTCAGCTTTGGCGATGGGGTTGTTGTTGTCATCATACACCATTCCTTTTATCCCATGATGCACCTGGGAGAGGGGAAGAGCTTGAGTTACTTGCTGGCTATATACATTCATGATATTGGATCTTTTTAAAGGAGACTCCTCGATCGCATTATAGTTGCCATAATAATTGTCTCGGTTAGAAACTGTATCATTCCAAAGTGTCCAACAAACCACTTTTCATATTTATGGTACAGCTGGTGCAATAACAAACCCCTGTAATAGTTATCTTGGCACTGTTACTCCACCTAACCTTTCCCATGATATGGCCTACCACAGAAGTAAAATTCCAGCACTTACTTCATGACTCAGATTGCTTTTATGAAATAGTACATTAGTATAACAACAATGTATTGCTCATACAAGTAATATGTGGGATGATTTGGCTTTATGCCCTGTAATTCATACACTCTTTTCATCCTTGAGAGAAAGTGTAAGTCAGTTTGCACATAGTAACCATGTTACTACGTGTAACATATGTTACTGAAAGAAGCATTGCCAAGGACTGTCTGTCTTTGTGTGTGTGTCTGTGTTCTGACCTGTTCGAGGTACGACACCAGTGCTTCTCGGTTAGCCAACCATTCTCTAGGCAGTGCTGATGAAGAAGGGAACTTATCACAGCTCAGCTCCAGGGTGATCTCAAAACAGTTAGTATACAAGTAGTTGAAGTCCTGCATGCCTGGGAATCAGTAAGATAAATAAGAGGGTTTAAGTACGAGACTCAAGCTGAAGAGTCACTGTTTTTTGGAGGGAAATCAGAATCCCATTGGCACTTTTTAAACCTTGTTATGTCTTTGAAAAGCCTTGAAAGATAATGCCAGGACGAATAAAACATAAATGAACAAGATTTGGCCTGTAGGCTAATTTTCATTTGTTGCATGACATTCTTGGATCAAATGGATTTGTTCAAACGTAACATGCCCCTACTAAATGATGGGCGTCTTCACCTTGTCCAATTCAAACACTGGCAAGATTCCTTTGAAATACTTTTGAAAAACATTCCCTTCACAAAAGAGAGACCAGGGCAGCATTTCAAAGCAAAGGATTTAATCTTTAAGAAGAGTAAGCCATTTGGATCTTTGTATTTTATTGAAACGATTAAACATTTTTCATAACATATTAAACTACATAACTATCTTAATGAGATCGCACTGACAACAAAATAGCGCTGACAACAATTAGCATACAATTTATACAATAAAACATTATTTGTGCCCCACAAAAAGTAATGTCCAGTAGTCATCCTGCACTGCAAGACTGGAAATTCAACTGTTAACCGTGAGTTGTGCGCAAGTAAAATAAACAATAAACTCCCATTAAAACCTATAAAACAAGTAACACAACTGAACCAGAGTCCTGTCGAGTAATGTCTTTAATGTGTTCAAAGACAGTCCTGAGAATCTGTCTTATGATTCCAATTAGTTCCAACCACCTGTGTTGTGAGTTTCCAGGTGATTCTTTTTTCGCTGTTAGATTGATGGCCGTATACTGTTAGCTCTTCTCACCTTTAGACAGAGAGTACCATCTTGCACCATTGGTTATCCCCTCCTCAAAGAAGTCTCCACAGTTCCAACCCTTGTGCATCCAGCTGTGGGCATACGAGTATGTGCGTGCCAACTGGCAAGACACACAGATGTAAACGCATAAACAACAGAGAGGCAAATACAGTCACACACCTAATGTGACCTAATGTGTCTACCTTTTTGAAAATCTTGTCATCTGGGGATGCTGCGTATGTGGTTCTGCCACGGAAGCGAGGGTCTCGAGACTTGTCGAAGGGGTAGTTGGCCACCACGGCCCCTCCATGAAGGTTGGCCGACAAAACAAAATTGTAGTTTTTCATCCACTTGATGACTGCCAATGTCTCTGGTTCAACCTGCGGAAGCACATTTACAATGTCTGTACCTGTACTACTAAATAGCATACATTTATTATAATAGTATAATTATACAAATTATTATTTATGCAAAATGCACAAATTATGCGATAATGCCTTAATTATGCGATAATGCACTAATACAATTTAATTATCAATTAGTTATTATTTACACACACCCCCATCCCCCTATATTGAACCTAGGACTGAGGGTTTGCTACATGTTGGGATGTCTAGTGGTCTTTATCTGCACCAAGAAAGCGATTGCCCCCGTCTCTATACAGTGTTTGAAAGCAACCGAAGCAAGGTCATTCACACTCTGTATCATTGTGACCAGGCACCGTAACATGGACACAGTGCTTCGTCACACCTGACAGTAACAAATGGGACCTCTCATACAGTGTCCTGCAGTCACTAGAACCTTCTGTCAAATTCCTGCCTGGTCAGCCAAATAGTTTCTACGTCAGTGTTAAACATGCTCAACCACACCTAGGCGTATATATGGTCGAGACAGAGAGGATCACATCTCTCTGATGGGGGCAAACTTAACAGAGCCTAGCTCTTATCGGTGCTGGGGAGATCTGACTAGCCAATCAGGTGGCTGTAATGTTGCCCTAAAAGTGAGGATTCTGTTATTGTATTGGCCTTATATTTGGATATATATGGAGCTTTATATACCATACTTCCTCTGGGCTCAGCGATGTCACCTCACTATGGTGTAAGATTAAAAGTGAAAGACACACAAAAGCATGTTATTGACACAGAAATACATTCAGTAGAGTTGTACAACCACCACTGTAAGCCAGTGCATAGCTAGTGTTAGTGAATGAATGAAGGTAATCTAGTGCTACTAATACACTTATCAAAGCACTGTATATTTATGCTAGGAACTGGAATACTATTTTTAGAGGCTGTATAAATATGGTATTTCTAAGAACAGAGTCTTTCTAGGGATATATTAAATGAGTCAGGACTAACTACAGCAACTACTCTGGGAAATTGTTAAAACAGCACAAATGCCAGCCCTGTTAATTTTGTGTGCAATTATTAATGTTCTGCTTTTTAAGTTAGAGCTCACAAATAAAAAAATAAAAAACATTTTGGTTGCACAGACCCTGCCCTGCTATACCAGCCAGTTAATGATGTTGATTCATTTTCTGTAAAGGGATATTTGTTTTCACCTTTGCCCCCCTGCTTCTGTAAATAAAGTGTTTTTGAAAGATAATGTATAATTCTATTTTAATCCTTATTGCCATAATTTAAATTATATTTTCAAGAATCAGCCATATCCAGTAATCTTGTAAATGGTCAAGTAAGTCTTCAACATTTCTATCTTGAAACACAGCTATCTACTAAAGTATGACAGGGGCATGTGCTCTCAACAACCTATATATACACCGACAATGTAGTATTTACAATATAGCAACTCATAGAGGGAAATACATTGGAAAGAAACAAGTCACATTGCCTTGTTAAAAAAATATTTTTAAATGATTAGTTGTAAGTTAAAAAAGTCTACAGTACTGTGAATTAAATTCAGTGGAAAAGTGGTTATGTGAGAAACGGTCTTTATATACAGTATGAATTCCCCTGACTTTTACTCCTCCACCCCAACCACTTAGTGTGAAGTATGCAAATGATTTTCTCTAAACTGACCTGTCTACCCAATGTTTTCAGTAAGATTAAAACAGGCTATTTTGCTGCCTGCCTTCCACAATGTTATGCATTCCAATAACCCCCACCAGGGCACCACCTCACAACAAAAAAAGTTAAAGCTGCCGTTGGTTCAAATGTATGGTCCTCACTAAGAGTTTCAAACTGAAACAACAGCAACAATGGTTTCAACTCCAAATGCCCTTCCAGACAAACTGATGACTGTACCATATAAGATGTGAATTTCATATCCTAATGCAAAAACCCACCAAAATGACTGAAGTCCGCTGCCCACAGCTGCAGGCATTTCTATCTCATATGTGACATGGAAGAGCTGTAGTTTTACAATAACGCCAACTCATGCTGGCACCCACAATCCTTTTACTTTAAATGTCGGTTTATACAGTAACACCTACCTGTTGTTCCCAGTTGTCTGGCAGGGGGAGATGGTGGTTCCGCCCATTGGTCTTCTCATAATAATACATAAGTGCGTTCAGGTCTGGGAAGTTTCGGTTTAGATCGATATCCCTAGAGTTCCCTCGACCTACCAGGTAGCCGTTGAACTCTGGGCCCTGTTGACCCACAGACAACATATACCAGAACAAAATGAAAACTGTCCCGAAACAAATTTATGGAAGAGAAAAGAAAACAAACACAACTGCAGGCCAGAGCCATGGAAATAGAGTTGCTCCAATGGACCGTTTTTCCACAGCAACGGAGCCTCAAAATAGTTCCCGGAAGTTAGCCTAAATATTTTTTTAAAATTCTAACTTCCTTTGGCATAACTCTTTTATTTCCATGGCTCTGCTGCAGGCTACTGCGTTATATCACCCCAATTGTATGTTGTCTGCAAAGTGAGAATATTATGGTTGCCTGTCTATTTGAGTAGGTCTGGACATATGTCAGGCTAAAGCATTTGCATGAGTTTTTGGTCTAATAAATGGTCAAGTTATATTCTGTGAAGCAAATGTTTCTTCCATGACTGAACAAGAAACAACAAATAACCTCCTGAACCAGCTGCTGAGCATGGGGTTGTCAGGGCTGTACAGTATTCTGAAAGGATCCAATGCAGTTTCCTACCAGACGTAACGCTGAGAGGCTACCAACAGATAGTATTCGCCTCAGAAGGGACAAGAACAAGGACACGTCCCTAGAATACCACACATGCACCTCAGGGACAGTGCCTATAGACTAAACACTGACTGGGTGGTGGGAAAAGAGGCAAGATATATGTCAGCGCAGAGATTGGTCTCCCAAATCCCCTATAGAATATCACTACGCCTCCAGAGGAAAGCTTTAGCCATGGTGCTGGAAAGGAGACCTCTGATTCAGGAGTTGAAGCATCAAAGAAACAAAAAAAACTTTTCGATGTTTTGCCCACAATGCAAACTTGCTTATAGACTACAAGGGTAATGGGATGGCTTTTGTAGCCAACCTAAATAACAGTAATGATACTCTACAGTCATAGCTGAGCATGTATGGTGATTTTATGTGTGTGTGCGTGTGTGTGTGCGCGCATGCACATCACATTTACCTATATGGTGTGTAATTGTATGGTGTGTGCTTGTGGGGTTGTGGTGTGGAAGGGTTGCATCTGTGTCTGTGTTGTTTGGCAGCCAGTATAATTACCCCTGGGAGTTAAGGCAGCAGTTCTGGTAGATGGGATGATAACACAGCAGACAAACAGTGTTAAAAATATCTACCTGTTTGCTGTCGGCCATTAGGCTGTAGAGCTGCAATACTGTACCATACAGGGTGTGTGCATGGACCTTTCCTGCCATTTACCTGTCTGGCAGCTACCTCGTAGCCATCGGGGTTCATGGAGGGCAAGATGTGGATGCGCGTGTCGTGGATCAGCCGCGTGATACGCTGGTTTCCGGCTCGGTATTCTTCGCACAGGAACTGGGAGAGCTTAATGAGCAGCTCGCGGCCCAGCACTTCGTTTCCGTGCATGTTTCCTACATATTTGAACTCTGGCTCCACTTGGGAAGGAAGAGGGTGGGTGAGGAGGAGGAGGGGAAGTCAGATGGAGAGAAAAAAAAGCGCAGTGATCAAAAGGTGCGTGTCTGTGAGTCAGACGCACACCAACACACACCAATGTCTGCGCGGAATATTTGCGACGCAAAGCTGAAACAATAGCTGGCGGACTGTAAGGTCAGCACAGTTTCTGTGTTTCTGCTGACAAACACACAGTAATGCTGACAAAACATTAATCGGAGGCTTCACTCTATGTAGAAGATCTTGTGGCTCAATATGACTGGGATGTTTGCTAATATGCTACTGCAGTTTCCTGCTACAACTGCAGGTCAATGCCAGTAGTACGGGAAAATCTCTATAATTGGTTGATGAAAGGCGCTGTTTCTGAATGATATAGTACAGTAGGCCTATACATGTAGACCTTCCCAGGGATGGCTTACTTCATTAATCCCTGCTCAAGCATAGAGAGAGGGAACCACAGGGCATTCAGTGTTATACAGTATTGTTTAAAACAATGTCTCAAGTTGGCATGTAAGATTTCTAATTATTTCATGTAAGGTACAATATTGTGTTAACTTGATATGCCAGACGGATTGTTGTCACAAGTCCATCTGGGGAGCCCATTGAAACTATTTGTAAAGGCCAGGTACTTTCAAAAAAATACTTTGCAATTGATTGGATGAACCACCTGGTCGTTTTCACTGACGGCACACCTAAACCACGCCCGTATAGCTATCAACACGACGCTGATTGGAAAGTTCAGTTGCTACACGGACTCATTCAAAATTATTTTGAGGCTTTCCAGACTGATTTTCACTGCGGAATTAAACTGAAGCTTGCAAGAACAGGACAGTGTTGCGAGGCTAATATTGTGATGCAAAGCTGTACATTTTTAATTCAGGGAAAAACAAAAGATCAGCCCCCGGTATGGCAAGTAGGCTAAGTTAGAGAAAGTGTAGCATGGCTTTTAAAAATAACAATGTGAGCTTCCTAGTGGTGCAGGAAAGTTGACCCAAACAAGACCCCTTGTTCACTCCAGTCTGTGGACTACATAGTTACTGTTATCCAGACCTTGTCACCTCGCAGTGGAACATGCGCATATCCTTCTATTCTAGCCGAGGAAGCCCCAACTTGTGCAAACGGAGAAAAAAAAGGGCAAGCTTGGTCCCAGCCAAGAAAAACATTCCTCACGAAAGTCTCCGTCGTCAAGCTTTTTTTTTTTTTGCACTTTGCACTGAAATAAAAATGTATTCAACTGACATTGACAGATTTAATTAAAATTGGCCTAACTATTTAGTTGTAAACAATAAGTGAATGAGCCTAACCAACCTATTTGAGAGCCACATGCTTGAGAACCAAGCATGCAAAAAGCATGCTTGGTTTTTCAAGTGTGAAGACAAGTTACTCTTCTTGAAATTGTGACAAAAAAGCACCCCACATTTCCACATATTGTTGAGTAATGTTTGAAATGAGACACAGCTGTCCTTCAGACTGTGCGCTCACTTTGTTCCTTGCCTCCGAAAACAATCTCCAAAACATTCTGAACTGCCTTACATGTCTAACATTAACTGATGTTTTCCCCGCATTCGCCGGAAAATACGCTGTCCCCCGCTGAACCACATTTTCCCCCTGTACACTATGAAGCCACACAGTGATATATCACTCAGACATTCAACACAAGAGAGCAAAACTGAAAGCTTGCATTTCATCCCCTCAGGAGAGCCCACAGCCCCCCACAGATGGCTTGCTCCTGCCAACAATCTCCCTCCACCCCACAGCAAGATGTCCAAAAACCAACGGGCAGTCACTGTTCAGCACTGTCTATTGGTCAAATGAATGCAAGTTGTTTTAAAATGCATTTAGTGTAAGTGGCCGTTTTGGAATTGACACAAGTCTCACGTACCAGCATGGAAAAGCAAGAGTGCTTCAACAGCGTTTAATACTTGATCAAATACTTTTACGCAGTTCAATAGCTGTAGGCTGTATCCTAAAACATGAAAAATGCATGGTGAATGTTTAGTCTTGCGGTCTAGTCCTGTGCAGGGGAAGCATTCCTCTGGCTGTGCTCACTCTATTTCACAAACCTCTTCTACAACCCTCATTAGGCGTAATGTGAATTAGACAAAGACTATTTTTTCCAGTGAGTGTTTGCTGGGAACGTACCGCCTCACAACAAATGTCCCTTCACTTAACTGTCACTCACGTGCTTCGTGGATGCCCGGGCTATCACTGAACTCCAGCACATAGAGGTGACGTCCTTCTGCGCTCCGTCCGATGCTGTAGATGCGTGAGATGTAGGGGCATTCGCTCTGCACGGTGAACAGCGAGCGCACCATGTCCTCATAGCGGTGGTGCTGGAGCTCTGACCCCCACACCAGGGTCCCCGTTAACCCCAGCAGGAGAGCGCCGACACGGGCAAGAATCCACCGGCACAGCATGGTTCACGCTGGCCGGAGATCTGCGGTGAGCTGCACGGATAGGCTGGGGGCGAGGAGACTGTGGGAGAGTACTGCTTTGTCCCTGTGCTGGACCCTCCCTATCCTTCTCAGCTGGTCGTTCTATAGACCCCGCCACACTAAAACATCGTGCTCACTATACGGTGTCGGCTCCTTCTGCACTTCTGCTCCCTCCTTCTCTCCCGCCTGCTCCCAGACTCTCTGCCTCCACCCACATACAGTACGTAATCAGGAGAGCCAAGTTAAGGACAGCCCCCTGCTCCATTTATTGTCTCTGCCCCACACACACACACACACACACACAGCTGCTGCAGCTTTCTGCCTTTCTCTTTAAGACCTTGTCAAGTATTTGCTACTTGCGCTAATGGCACTGGTGGCCAGCTTTAATTACGTCTACCCAACAGCCCATGTATTCTTTTGTATGTGTGTGTGCGTGCGCGTTGCATCACATACCTTCCAGTGAAGACCGTTTCCACCCTTTCCCCCCCCACATCCTTCTATGGTAGCTCTGTCCTTTATTGATTAACTCTAAAGTAAACACAGGCCCCACATGAACACAAGTTATTAGGTACAGTGGTCAATCTGAGCTGAAGGACACTGAACTGCTATATGGGAAATAATTACATTTGAGTTAACTATCCAATCCTCTGTGTTCTATTATGTTTGTATCACGGTTAGGAATGCTTGGATGTGGATTCAAAATGACATCTATTGATATTCAAATACATACACATGCCTTCAAGTCTGTCTGTCGGCTTGTCCACATCTCTGGCTGACCTTTGACTGCCTCATTGATTTCTTCAACTGACTGTCAGACTTTTAGCTCAGACAGTAGCAGTTTTCTATGTGTGTCTGTGTGTGTTGATTTGAAAGAGTAGATGGGGTGGGGGGCTGTCTTGAACTTTGGACTGGCGGTTTTTGTACTCCAGTCTCCCCAAATAGCATTAAACACTCACATCCATCGCGTTCAAGTGTTCCAAACACAGTATAAAAATAAACTTGCAGATGGGAGGCCACATAGAATGTGTGTGTGCATGCATTTGTAGTGTTAAATAAGGTAGTGCAAAAGCCATTTGTTTGTTGTTTAGTTTGGTGTAATGTATTTTGTACCACTAGGTGGCACTAGCTGATATGGGACTGTATTTATGTAGAATGGGAAATACAGCCAGATGTGCATGCCGTGAGAGGCATAGTTTTCTTACAGTAGGTAATTGTAGCAATATCATGTATGGTTAGGGGCAACATACTTGATTGATCGTGTTGTATTTACAAATAATAAATTGAATTGTTACGTCTGGACATTGTTGGACTATGTATTCTAGTTTTTCATGTAGTGCAGTCATATTAACCCTTCCCAGAACCAGTAGTGACATGTTAATGTTAGTTACATTTATTTCTAAACAGGTAATGATTTCACTACCTGCGAGGTCATCCACCAAGAGAGGAATTAGTGTCCCTCTCCCTTCCACACATGGTAAATGATAAACGGACTGCATTTATATAACGCTTGCTCTCTAACCTTCCGGCCACTCAAAGCGCTGTACTGTATTGCCTCACATTCACCCATTCACACACACTTTCATACACCGATGGTGATTACTGCCTACCGCGCAAGGTGCGACCAACCACCTGGAGCAGTTAGGGTTAGATAGGGTTAGCCTTGCTCAAGGACACCTCGACAGTTAGTGAGGAGTTGGCCGGGATCGAACCAGCGACTTTTGGATCACCTGTCACCCCCACACCTCCTCACCACCTCCCCACACTCCTGTGTGCCAGGTCCAAACATCTGACCTGTCGCTTTCCACACCTCCTCCAAAATAGGAGACCGTGGATTTCTAAACATGTACTTCACTACCTGTAGGGTATGTGACGTGTACTTGTTTTTCCTCTAGTGCATTCATAACCCTTTCCCAGAACCAGTGACAGGTTAAAATGTGCTGATTCTGTTGCATTTAATCCTACAATGCCTGAACAATGATTTCTCTACCTTCCACCATGAGGACTTGTAGTGTTCCTGTCCCTTCCACACCTCCTCCAAAATAGGACAGGCCGTGGATTTATATACATCTCCTGTATTTGCTGTGTGTCAGGTCCAAACACCTGACTGGCCCCTTCCTTCAGTGGATTTACAGTATATACATCTACTGTATTTGCTGTGTGTCAGGTCCAAACACCTGACCTGCCTCTTCCTTCAGTGGATTAGTATACATCTACTGTATTTGCTGTGTGTCAGGTCCAAACACCTGACCGGCCCCTTCCTTCAGTGGATTTATATACATCTACTGTATTTGCTGTGTGTCAGGTCCAAACACCTGACCGGCCCCTTCCTTCAGTGGATTTATAAACATCCACTGTATTTGGGTCAGTGACAAATAAGGGTTGGTAAGATGCGAAAATTGAAAATATTTTAAAAAAAGAAGCATTTATCAGGTTTGTTAAAATGTTAATTTTACATACTGTATATGTTGGTTATATGACATTTTACATATTTGTTGGTTTTTCTACAAATGCTAAGCTTGAATGCACCTGAAATTGTCAAATGGTGTAAGTAACCACAGAATGATAAATATTCAATATTTAATCCACCTAGAGTAAATGTAAGTGTACTTACATTACTGTTGTTGTAAAACATCAAATTCTAGGCGTATGGACCAGGCGACCATGTTTTAATTTAACACCTGGCGCCGTTAAAATTACCGGCCGACGGCTTTTAGTTAACTTCATTAAAACCAGGTGAATTGTGACCCATTTGGCGTTCCATAGCGAAGTCACCTGTTGGCCCCTTGCATAACAATGCGTTTCAACAATACACTGGTCAGCTGCTCGACAGCGGGCTTTTTTGCACTAAACCCGGGCCAGCAGGATGCCTCATGTCATGCGCCAATTTTACGTTTTGGTCATATCACAAATGACAATGAACTGATTCATAAATCACAACTTTATAGCTCAGGTCAAAGCTCAAATGCAACTCCAAGTCCTCCCGAACATAGCAATGACAATGAGTTTACATTAAGATTACAATATAGATTAAAAAATAAATAAAAGGAAAATCTCTTATAATGCAAAACGAATAATGCAATACTGAATCAGCGTGGTCTGGAATCCAATCGTAGTGTTAAGGTGGAGCTGTGTCATTACTCAGATAGGTCCCTTGTACCTCCACGACGTCTTCTCCCACCTGCGCGGTCAGCTGCCCCTTTCAGGTACCTGGAGACCAGGTTCTGGACAGCCTCGTCAGTGGCATCCCAGGTGGAAGGATTGTTCCTTATTGCTCCTGTAAACAGTAATCATATTGTAGGCCTGCTTACATGGTCGGACATGATTTTGAGAAAAAATACCCGCTAAATTAACCACAATAATAGAAGAGCCATGTACAAAATGACTTACTATGAAGAACAGTCTTGAGGAAAAGGTCCTTAAAGCTGGCCTTTTTTCCAGCTCCAGTCCAGGTCATCTTAATGGCGACAGCATTTGTAATGATTGACGATAGCATCCGCCACATTGTGTACTTAAGCTCCTTGTCAGCCTTAACAGCCAAAGAGCGTACCTACAAATAGAATTAAAAGGTTTTACACTTCAAAACTCATGTTAAATGTTTCTAATCAGAATATAAAAGCTGCTTACCAGTTGGTCCTGAACATCCGTGTCTTCCTTCAACTGTGAGTCAAACTGCCACAGGTCTTCCAGGTTCTCCAGGGGGAGCTCAATACCCTGAACAATGGGTAATGACCAGTGCCCCACCGAGCCATTTGATCGGACACAAGCGAGCACTGTGGACATCTTGTTCGACAGTTTGCGCAGCTCTTCCCTCATTGTGCTTATGTGGCTCAACTGAAGTGAATTACCTGTACCTAGTTCAAATAAATACAATTTAATACCTGAGGCCTCATGTTTTGGACACTCGGGTAAAGAGAGGGGCAGAGCTGTCAACTGATCACCATCTGGTGGTGAGT
>JAODTR010037725.1:0-20363 GCA_025399935.1 Amblyopsis rosae | reverse complement strand
AGCATCTCTCTGATGTGTCCCAGCTCAGAGGTGGCGGGTGGAGCCGCCATGGCAGTGGGCTCGACTGTTCCTCTAGCGTGGCTCTGTTGCTGTGGGTATTGATGGTAGTAAGACGCTGTAGCATGGCTCTGCTGCTGTGGGCGGGGATGGGGGTATGATGCTGTAGCTCTCTCTCTCTCTCTGTCTCTCTCTCTCTCTCACACACACACACACACACACACACACACATGAGATAGATATGTAGATATATATGTAGATAGAAGCTACATAAGTAGTTACATTGTGCACATGTACACATAAGGATTATCATGCACACACACACACACACACACACACACACACACAGTACGTACACTGTTTTGTCACACAGGCAGATGTGAGCAGATCTTACACTGAAACACAGTGGCCACTGTATTTCAGCCCCTTCATACACACCAATAGCCCTAAATGGAAAAGCAAGGTGGTGTGTGTTTGTGTGTGTGTGCTGTGTGCTGTGTGCTGTGTGTGCGTGTGTGTGTATGTAACCGTAACCAGCTAAATCTGCTACACCGCTTAGGATACCCATTGGCTGTCCACATCACAGTGACCACTGCTTTCTGGGCTCTGTAATCACTGCACACACACACACAGACACACACACTATTTTTGTCCAATCTGTCTACGGATTAGACTGTAAATTGCCGGGATCGCATGTGTTGCTATGGCAATATTGGACGTTTTTTGAAAGGAATAATAAACAGAGGGACAGATTAAGATTAGATGTGACTGTCTCAGAGGCGTGTGTGTGTGTGTGTGTGTGTGTGTGTGTGTGTGTGTGTGTGTGTGTGTTTTATGTGTATATACTGTGTACTTGTTTGGTACTGTAGAAGAAAGTTGTACGTAGAGTGTGTATTGAAGAACAACTGTAAACCATTGGAGAAACACTCCAATGTTGTAGTGTCCCACTACACTTCTAAATCGTCTCCATTTGTGGATATTTACGTGAAGACTACTTCCCCATTATTGTGATATTCATCAGTAATGTGTACTGACGAGCTGACATAATCATAAATGTTTATGTTCGCATACACGTGTGTTCTCCCAAAAGGCTTTTGCTGCAGAACGCCATCTCAACTGTCGAACAAATTTTGCTTCTCTTATTAGTAATAGTAATAATAGTCTTAATAAGTCTCTTATTGACTGAAAACTGTAAAGTCTTTGAGAATACATCACATCAATTAATTGTGACTGCTCTGTGAAATTCTGTTTTTCCCTCCTTCAAACTGTGATGAAATCCAACTAGGCCTACATGATGAACATAGTGTATGTTGCTGTGTCTTAACTTCACACAGCCACAAATCAGACCTCATTTGCACAGATGCTATGCAAATGATGCCAAGCTGTTATAAAGAATATGAAATCATCTGATCAGCGTCCATGCTGTAAATAAGTAAAAACATTATCATATCCTCCTGATTCCCTTTGTTGAAACAGGCAAGGTGTTCACATTGCACATCAGTGAAGAATCATTCTTCATCATTCAGTCCAAAACATTCAAGAAATATGTACAGAGGATAGCTACTTTCCTTTTGTCAACAATGTAGATATGGTTCTTGCAAAAAATGGAACCACACCAAACATGCCTAAACAAAACAAAGAGTGCATTCTCTTCTTGCCCAGCAAGATGGTTCGTTAAAGTCGAGTGTTATGGATTGAGACCAAATGTGGTCATTAACTTTAACACATTTTCTAAATGACAACACAAACCACATACACACACACACACACACACACACACACACACACACACACCTGTGCGACAAGTAATTTTAATTTCCTGTCCAGCTGAGAGCATTGTCAAACAAAGACAGGAAACAGCTAGAAAGATGCTGGGCTTTGATAGTTATGAGCACATTGTGCTGTGCATACACCCTCTGCATGTGTGTTCAGTGAAATATTGGCGCCATGTTGGGGCTGAGGATGTGAGAGGAAGTTGATCAGGACTCCTATTTTGTAGGCCATTGCATGCACTTCTGGTAGACTTAGATTTAATGATAGTCTTGCAGAGCTAGCCTTTCCTCGTATAAAATCTGGGACACAGCTTTGGCTAACTATGTCAAGATCTGCCTGCTTGACAGGAGAAGTATTTTGACTGACATGCATGATAAACTACATAACAATGACCAAATTGTATTAAACATACTGAGGAATTCGTTGGGAAACTAAATGACATTAGTCTGGCTGTTTGCAGGTCTTGTAAATCTGTTAAATAACTACAGTAGACTATGGTTACTGCTTATTAAAATAAACGGACAGACGGAAATTAGTATAAAAAGCACTGCCTATCGTTGTATTAGAATTACGTATGCAGACTAGAGAGTGACAATGCTAAAGGCCCTTTTACACCAAGCGCGATGGAAAAAAGCAATGTGAA
The DNA here is from genome assembly GCA_025399935.1 of Amblyopsis rosae. Classification (NCBI taxonomy): domain Eukaryota; kingdom Metazoa; phylum Chordata; class Actinopteri; order Percopsiformes; family Amblyopsidae; genus Amblyopsis; species Amblyopsis rosae. Next base: position 17,950 of record JAODTR010037725.1, on the reverse strand, counting down.
CATTTTTATTTTAAATGCTTTATAATAAATGACACCATACACACATTTTCACAACTCAAAAATGCGACATATTTTATTTGCGTCAAGTTCAATTATTTTGCCAGGCTATTTAATGGGTTTAACCAGTCACAACTGACTATTGATGTCACCTGACATTAGCAGAACTGTTAAGGGTAAAAGCTTTGAAAAACACCCAAAAAAGCCTACAGAATCAAGACAAAAGATGAGAAAGTATCTCTGCAAACATCGGATATGATTTCAGTAAATAAATAGGGCTACTGTTGACAGTTATTTTCTATTAACAAGATTGCATTGGTATAAATGCTTCATGCCTACAATACAAACATGGACTGATGGATGTAAGCTATTTGAGAATTACAATCCATAGCAACTGCGTCACTTTAATCTTGAACTACTGACTGATGTTTCTGCTACTCCTTGCCAAGATTAGTGTCACTCACATGGGTAGTAGAACTAATTGTTGTGTACAGTAATGTTGTGCAGGTAGGCTACTTGGCCTATCAATAGCCTAACCGCCTCAGGGATAGCTGATTACAGACCAATATTTCCACATTGGTAGCCAGCTTTATTTGGTGGCATTCAAATGACAATATATATAGCCTACGTATCGGGCACTACGCTGAGCTGTATAGGCTACACCAGGGATGCGGAACACTGGTCCTGGAGAGCCACTGTCCTGCATGTTTTAAATGTCTCCCTGCTCCAACACACCTGATTCAAATGAATGGCTCGTTAGAAGCCTGATAACGAGCCACTCATTTGAATCAGGTGTGTTGGAACAGGGAGACATTTAAAACATGCAGAACAGCAGCTCTCCAGGACCATGGATGAAAGGCCCTGTCCTAGAAGGTTCAATAGTTTCAGTAGGAAGGTTATACATTTTGCAAATTGAACAATGAAATGCACAAATGTTATTTCTGCCACTAGACGTGATGCTTCAACAACTCTTGTCACAGATTTCTACCAACCTCAATGCTTTTATTCAGCTGTCGGGCGATTATTGCTGCCCAATAAAGCTGGCAGGGGACTGTGATTTTTACGAGAGCCTTCATGTGGTTCCTGGCAGCTTGTGCGCTTTCTTTCATCATGTTTATCTGTAGCACTGCCGTATTTGCTATCGCTGACCCAGTTCCTTGCTAACGCTAATGGTCTATTGCCTCCAGATGCAATCTGTAATGACAGAGTGAGAGGCCGGAGGTGTGTGTGTGTGTGGGTGGGTGGGGTTGCCAATAAAAACTTTGGATCGTAATTGATTGGAGGCTGGATGCAATATGTCAACAAAACGTGCAGTGCATGTGTGTGCATATGTCTCTGTGTGCCTCTGTGTCCACATGATATTTGCATGTGAATTCTACGGTAATCACACTTTCCGTTGCTTATCATTCTCCTGGTGTGGGTGAGCTGGTTGGAGCCGATTCTGTCGAGAAGCTACGGCTGTCACATGATATCCCTCATACAGGTGGTTCAAATTGTCTTTTGATTCTATAGTCTCCATTGTGTGTATTGCCCTTGAACCCCACACTCTTCCACTAGCAAGTCCGATCTGTTTATGCTTTCCTTTCATAGCCTTTATTTTGTTTGTCTGGGTTCTCTCTTCGTCTTACAGTTGCTGTCTATTTTAATTATCTGACTACAAAAGACTGAAGCAGTGTTTTTAAGTTGACAGGTAAAGAAACTAAAGGACAGAATTCCACACTGGGTGTTCTCTCTATGCTACTGTAAGTGCTCTTTTCTGGAGGCTGTCCAAAATAGGGTGATGCGATGCGTTAACATTCCAGTCAAATCTGAAAGGAAATGTGAGAGATTAGCAGCCCAGGCGTGACACAAACTCGCTATGTTGTCGTAAAGTACTGACATCTCGACAGTTAGCATATCATGGTATAACTCCATAGGAATTACTGTAAAAATACCTTTAGACCAAGTCTTATGAAATAGGCTGGAAAAATAGAATTATACAATTAACAAGTGGATGCACCTTCTTGCTATTCTGTCGCCTTCAACTCACGCTATCATCTTCCTTGTTTTGTGCTGGACAGGACGGGTCTGGCCAAGTTTATCCTCTGTCGTCAAAGCTTTGGCCCAGATACTGTTTTACTTTTGTGATACGAAGCGAGACTGGTTCAAGCTTTTATAATTACAGACAGTAATGTTGCAGTACATATACATTTACACAATGAATTAAATAAATATGCTCAGAGTAGCAGGAGACCTTACTTGTTGCATGCAGCATACAGGTCTGTGAAAGGTCTCAGACAGCAGAAATGTAATGCACTAGCTCTGCATTAATTTGTATGTGTTTTGTAGCTTTGCATGATGGAAATATTCATACATGGGAATATGAGGACTTCCGAGGATTTCTAACAAATATACAGAACAAATACTTGTGGGATTTCTACAGCCAGGATCAAAGTGATTACTTGGCCGGGTCAAGCTGTGTTGTCCTAGCTAAAACCCCATCCTCATCCTCAGGCCTGTGTAAACAGGACATCCTCATACTCATACTGAACACTGACCACTTCCACAATATGAGTCTTTTAGTTTGTGTTTCATGTGATGTATGCGTATGTGATTGTACACATGAGTGTAAGCTGTAATTTACAGACTGTGTGTTTTGGATGTGCTTGGAACTGGTGTGCAACATGGTTAAACAGCATGGCATAGGGATTTGACTTTATATATACGCTGGGCAGTAGTAGACCTCATCAAAGCCTTCGCTACTGCCTGCTAAATTTACTTCCTCGTGCATTTCAAGATGTATAGCCCTCAAGGCCCCTCTGAACACACGCAAATGTGCATGCACGAATGAGACTGACAGACATATTTTGCTTTGCACAGTAAAAACTTGAATGGTGGCAAACCGAAGTGTCAGATTTCATAAACGTAATAGGTACTTCTCTGATTCAGTGCAGTTATGCAGTAGTTGATGATCATTTCGATTCATGGATTGTGTAACCAGTGACAGTCTGCCCAGAGTAGACGGAAACACTTAGGCGTAAGAGAAGAGCAGCACCAAGCTCTCCGTGTTATTCTGTTCCAAAAATTTAAATGGAACATTTTTCATAAACCATGGTCCTTGTGCAGCATGGACGTTAGTGTGATGAAGATATTTTAGTATAAATAGCAATAGCAACTGTGTTATCTCCTTTGTTTCTCAGTCTCTAGCCTCTTTCATTCTCTCTCTCTCTCTTACTCACTCACTCACTCACTCACTCACTCACTCACACACACACACACACACACACACACACACACACACACACACACACACACACACACACACACACACACACACACACATACACTCTTCTGACAGCCTTCCCTGTCCCCAGTGTTTGCACCATTATTTTGGTTTCCCGCCTGTCATCTTTCAGGCCAATCACCAGTGGGCAGGCTTGTCTTTTGTTGACATTTGTGCTGAACCTTGCGGGGCAGCTGGATTCACAAGATCACAATCAGAATCATCTGGCTAGGCTTCGACCAATGCATTTGGAGAACACCTTCAGTAGTGCGGACCAATCAGCATCCTAAGAGGAACTACTGGCAGCTACGGACTTTGTATAGGTGTGACATTAGCGCTTGATAGGTAGTGATAGACAGATGGCTCATCCAATCCCCTGACAAGTTTTTTTTTCAAAGTGCCATGCCCTTTCCCAACAGTTTCCATTGGAGACTTTTCAGATGGTTCAGTGTAACAAATCATCTGGCAGGGTCAGGTTACCTGTGCTGGTCCATGTGTGTTTTATGTCGCATTCAGGGGCAACTAATAAATTCGAACTGTGGGATTTCAGGGGAATGTGAACTTGTTCTTTGTTTGCTTTTTAAGGAAAATAACCACAGATAAGTCTTGTAGCTTTTAATACTGTTCATAATGTTCCACAGTTGAGAGAAATGTTAAACAATAAATAGTACACATTAACTAGCTATTGTAAGAATAAATTATATTCCACTGATTAAATCTCACCACAGACTATAGCACTATCCATATCCGTAACCATATTCTCTGTAAATATATCAGCATATTACAAACTCATGCTCAGATTTCAGGGGTTCATGTATTCAAACCAAGCCATGTTTTTCAATAAGCAAACCTCAGCAGTCACAGTTATTGGTTGAAATTTTTACATTAAATATATTATTGTACTATATGTGTTATTGTTTATTTCATTCTATCTTTCTCTTAGTTCAGTTGTCCCCCTTTAAAATGTATGTGAATGTGTGGCTGAACGTCACTTGAGAAGCGCAGAGCGGTGCTAAACATTAAACTTATATCAACAAAGGCAAAGGTATAGGGCTTTCTCGTTCATCACTGTTATATTTCATGTAATCTGTATCACAGTGCCACATCGGGCACTGCTAAGATCATAAGTCATTTACCCAAAGATGGGTCAAGCAAGTTCACCTGTAGTGTACATTACGTCACAGTAACTGGTGAGAGCCAGCATAAAAGAAAGTCATTCTAACAGGTCAGATAGGCTACTGTATTATTTCGCATCTATCTATGGTTTCTGTTTAGGATTTTGGAAAAAGGATTCTGCCTAGCAGCAACATCAATGAGAAGAGCGGATAAGGATGGATAAAATGAAGTTTTGATCGCCTCTCCCAGTGTGGTAGTTAGCATTCTCCATTTTAGAGTCAGGAAACATCTTGGCAGAGCCTGCGTTTCTCCAGGTGCTGAATAAACCCGGGAGGTGGAGGGGGGGCCTGGTCTTCCACAGACAAGTGGGAGATAATATCTCAGAATGAAGCTCTATGAGCAATATAATTAATTGGGGAAGACAATGGTCAAAGTGCGAATGGTGTGTGGATGTTATAGTGGTGGCAGACGTGAGGGCTTTAAAAAAAGAAACTCAGTACGGAAATGTGTGTCCTTGAAAATATATTTTTGTTTGTGTGTGTGTGTGTGTGTGTGTGTGTGTGATTTTGGAAAGGTTTTATTGGACCTATTTTCTGTACACTTAAAGTAGATGCAGGGAGGGATACATCTGTATTTCAGAGGTGGTTTCCTCTGTCCCACAATGAAACGCCAGCTGTCATTTCATTAGCTTGGCATCATCCAGAAAAACAGAACACTATAAATATGAAACTAGAGCATTATAAATGAAAATAGATAATTCATGTGTACATTTCCTGAGAATAACTGACATAAAGCAAATGGCTTCCCAAGATACAAAAATACATTAAATGTATATGATTGGTTAGGAGTTAGGTACATTACTTTGTCAGACAAGCAGCTCTTACCTGACCTTTATATATATCCATTCTAAATACAGATTGGTTGGTTTCCAGACATGCTTTATATGTGTGACCTGTTCTGAGGCCATTATAATGTTTGTATTTATATATATATGTATGTATGAATGTATGTATGTATCATATTATATCTGATCACTCATCAAGTCTTGTAAAACCAAGTGACAAGGCATTTGATAATATGACTTCTATGAACTTAGTACATTATGACTATATGAATTAATTAATTAAATGTGAGCATTCCCATGTCTCACCAATTTGATATGGATCAATGGAAGCCATAATAAAAAGGTCCACATTGTTCCCACTGAAAATATTCATATTTTAGCCATATTGTTATGATTGAAGCAATAAAGCTATAAACCTTTGATTGCGAGTGTCTATACACGTGCATGCATGCGTGCCACACACACACACACACACACACACACACACACACACACACACACGTGTTCATGATGTGAGTGTTCCTGCTGAAGACACCCCAGTTTTGGCTGTCATCCTTCACGGGAACACAGGAGACAGATGTTCACAGCAGACACACGTCAGTCATAACAGCTGAGAGAAGACACTTCTGAACAGCAGATAAGGGCAAGCCAGCCCCATTTGATTAAATTAAACTTTTTTTTTTGTGTGTTTTGTGTTATTTAGATCTTTAAAGGTGTATGATGCATTATTGTTTATTCTTTACAAAAGGCTTAGCTTGCAGCCAGCAGTAGCCATGACCACTGAACCACAAAAATAATGACCGCAACACTCCATATTATTCCCATGGATGCTTTATAACCCCTACTACTACTACAAGTTTTTATAAAAAATAATTAATTCTTCAGTTTACTTTGTTCTTCTTGTCATTAAGAGAAAATATATGTTTGTTATTGTGGAGGAAGTATCTCCCACCCAAAGCTACACACAATATCTCAGAAGACCGCTGGCTAGACTGTCACCAACTCTTATTTTTATAATGATATTTATTATATCACAACTAGCAAATCCCTGGAAAATCAACAGTAATGTCCAGTCCTATAGCTTGATGGTTATTTGCATTTGTTATTTTGACCGTCGGCCAGCTTCTACTAACCATAGAAGGAGAATCCACCATATTTGGCCGAATGGTGCACCAGCGGATGAGAGCAGAGGTTACAGGGATATTGGAGTAAATGTATTGTCTGTGGAAACCCAAGGGAGTTTCCCTCTCTTCCGTTCCAAGAATGCTGTGAGGTTATCAGCCTGCACTTTTGGGGACGTAGCGATAGCATTGCCACGGTTTGTTGTCAGTTTGTGTCAGTGCAGGAGGACACAGCTGTGATGGATCAGCCATGTGTATATGAGCAGGATGCCTGAGCACTACCTGCGCCTGACTAATACATTCATTTATTAAATAGTAAATCTCACATATCTTTGGTTGTATATGTGAACAATACATTTAAGTTTTTTTCAATAAAAATATCGAAACCTTTTTTGAGAGAAAATGATCCTGATATTGGAAAATATCCCATCAACTTAATAGTGGAAACTTTTCACACCCCACCAATGGGTGTCTATAACCGCCCCCTTGACTATTCGTCTTTGTCTTTTAGTACAGTCCTCTATTAGTACTCTATTAGTAATCTATTAATAAATTACTTGTGTTTCTCTATTGCTAAGCTTGAATAAATATATTTAAATAAGAGCCACTGTAAAGACATCTAACAGAGTTAAAGTTTTTAATAGTATTCCAATATAGGAACAACCTAACATTATGGCATAGTTTTATAACTCCTGAAAGAAAGAAAGAAAGAAAGAAAGAAAGAAAGAAAACAGGTGCCAAAATGCGTAATAACTGTATATTTCTTCACAGCAGGTTGCTGGTTTCATTTTTGTGTGGAACAGATTATTCATGAGTTTTTACATTAATATGGAAGTCGGCACAATACAGTGAGTAAATGAACGTCAGCCATTTTATGATGAACTGTTGTATTACATTTCTCCCACAGGATAATAGCTTGAGATATTTCAGTACGTGTTTATAGTATTTAAAAAAAAAAATTTTTATTGGATATTTGTCATTTTGATTGTCAATCATAAACGTAGGTCTGTGAGGAAACCTTGCTAATACAGACATAAACATGTCCATTAAGAGAGCAGTTCAAACCAGAGCCAACAATGAGTGGAGGCAAAGGTTTAGACTGGAATAAATATGATAAATACACACCACACTGTGTGTTCTAATGTAACGCAACACTGCATCTGCTTGCCAGCATGCCCCAACAGTGGGTTCACTGGCTGGCTCTGTGGTTCTTCTGGTGTGTGTGTGTGTGTGTGTGTGTGTGTGTGTGTGTGTGTATGTGTGCGCGCATGTGTCTCTGTGTCTGTCTCTGTGCATGCACAGCTGTGTGTGCATCTGTGTTTTTGTGTCTGCGCGTGTGCGTTGGCATGTCTGTGTGTATAATACCTCAGATGCTGTATGCATTCATTACATCACTGAGTGTGTGTGTATGTATTGCGTGTGTGGGTTTAGTGTACACAAGCATGTATGTATGTGTGCATTTTGTGTCGCTTACTGTCATGTCTGAGCCACACCAAACACATTTAAGTTGAACACACACTTGTTTATATTTCCTAGAGGAGCTTGGAGGTCCGCAGACCCTGACCGGGGAGACTGCAATGAGCAGAGCAGAGTAACAAACGCAACCTGTTCTTAGCTAATAATATCAATATCATGTATGATAAAGAGAGCATTCAATATATAAAGCATGTTGAATGGTTCATACTGAAGTAAGGGATTCAGCGATTGGAAACTATAACATGGTAAAAATACCATCAAAATGTAACCCTTTATTTGCAACTGACTGCTACGGGATAGTGGGGTGAGTTGAAGGGGTGTGGGGGCGGGGGTTGGGTCCTAAGATAGACCGCAAGCCACTCAAGCAGAACCAGGCGAATGGAGAATGTATTGATTGACACTGTGACCTTTCCTTTACTGCCGTCACAGAGAGATGGGGGTTGGCTTCCTCCAAGACCCATAATCTCCTCGTAACGCGACTGCAGTAGCAACAGCTAGCCTATAAAACAACCGCTGCCATATTCTCCTCTTGGTTTTGATTTATTGCATTACTGTTATCCCCTCTGAAAGGCTCAACTTTGTTTGTGTGTGTGTGTGTGTGTGTGTGTGTGTGTGTGCATGTGTCCATGTGGGGGCCATTGTGTAGTTGTGTACTGCACACCACCAAATACTTAATTTCAAGTGACAATATCGCCTTACACTGTAACGCAAGAAGTAATAATTTTAACATAGCCGTGTGTGTGTGTTTAAGGGACGTGTTGTGGACACAGGCCAGCGAAAGTGGTAGTGATTGAACAATAAAACCACTTGGAGACTGGGGTTTATGTGTGCACATGTGTGTGCACGTGTGTGTGCATGTGTGTGTGTGTGTGCGGTAAGGCACTCGACTGGAGAAGGGGTCTGTGTGGTTGAATCGCATGCCAATAACGGTGGTTACAGATCTATATTTGAAACAGATTATAAAAAAATCCAGTCAATATTCTTAAGTGATGTGGTCTGAGGCGCATGACGGCTCTTTGGAGGAGGGTCCAATGCTGCAGAGGAACACAATTGAAAAAGAAGCTGGTTGGTTGTGGAAACAGTGAAAGATTATCCATTTTATAAACAGAGCAAGACGTGTGCCCTTTATATAAGTATACTGGAGTAGCCTACTTGTCATGTCAACAGAGAAAGTTAGCATGAGAACATCTGAATTTAAATTTGAGAGCTGGCTCTCCCCCTAAAATGACTATTTTAAGACGATAGAAGTCTAACAAGGGTAAAGGTTAAAGCGTGTGGAGTAGGGAGTGCTACAAGGAGTGTGTTTAGTTCAGTAGCTACCCTGCCCATGACAAGCCATTATAACCCTTTACAGAAGGAGCTTGGTGGGAACTGGCAGTAATTACGGGTCAGGTATAGAGCTCTGGAACCTTTGACTAACCCAGCACATACATACACATACACACACACAAACACACCTCAACAGCCAATCACATTCACACTAAAACACACAAACAACACATACTGTACACACACAGTGAGATGCATGTGTGCGTGCACGCACACACACACTCACACCTACACTTGAACACTGAAACAAAGTAGAACACACACACACACATGCACACGCACACACACACCAACATGTGCACACGTACACCTGAACACTGAAACACAGTGCAACACACACACACACACACGCACACGCCAACTTGTGCACACATACACCTGAACACTGAAACACTGTGCAAACACTGAAATAATTTGAAACACACACAGTAGAAAAACATACGTGCGTGCACACAATCACACATTCCCACACAAACATCTTTGTAATTAATATCTCAAACTTTAATAACAGATATTTTGAGACACTACAGCACCAACATCTCTACCATACTGACAGTTGAAAGAACAATATCTGGCCAGCACACACAAACACTCATACCATCTATGCCTGCCAAGGGGATAAACTAACTAATCAGCATGACCTTTGGAACAGGGAAAAAAAGAAGGAAGAGAAAAAAAACAGCGAATGACTTCCAGCTGATAGAAGGTGATGACATAAGAAGAGGTGGTGCCATTTTGGTCTCTTCATGTGAGCCACCAAGACAAAAAACAAACTAACTTTGTCTAACTACTGAGCTTGTCTGGCATAGCCACGTTTTAGACTAAAAAACAGTTAATAGACTTTGACAGTCATTCAAACCATGTAGATATTTGAATACAGAGTACTGAGTACGGAATGAGCTATTCCAGTCTACAATGCATTTCCCCGTGAGGTTTTCCAGAAAACTACTGAATACAAGCACCATTAAACAAGGTGCTTAAGCTACAACCGAAGCAGATTTTCCCACACTGCTCAAATGCCAACTGTAGACAGAGATCTGTAGTTGCGACGTGCAGTTTCCAGGTGTTAAATGTTAACAATGAAATGTGGCAACGCTAGACGTTTCTACAGTGGTCTTCCACGGTCAGCAGTTTGAAAATGCAAGTTAAAACAAGAATCCTGCTCACGTTTACAGACAATAAAAAAGCAGGTGAGAAACACATTTATTTTATGTATTTTTATTAGGCTAATATCCCTGGAGAGGCCTCAGTTGGATTTTTGTGGATGGAAATAACATCATTAACGGCTTGGCCCTCCAGTCAATTAAATAACTGACACGGTGACACTGAGCCAACCACCAACCTTTAAACTGACAGTAGCACAGAAGCGATAATTACACGTGGGTACGGCGCCAAAATGCCACATACCAAACCACTTGACTATCTCTGGGCACAAAGAGATATTCAGCTGGATCCTGGCTCAACATCAGAAGCGCAGTGATGTGGTAGAACCCCCAGCTGCTGATTCAGCCTGTTAGAAAACCCAAGACCATAGAGACCCCCGTCCCCTGAACTCATATGCTCACTCAAATGCTCCCTTTAATCCTGAATTACCCCAGAGCTAACTCTCTCTCTCTCACACACACACACACACATACACTCATTGCTTCCCCTGGGGATTGTCTCTTCACAGCAACACTCGTCACTGTGTACCACACCTCAATCGCTCATTGAACAAGAAACCTTGCGTTCAGTTCCAAGCCAGCTCTGCAACAGATTACCCCCCCCCCCCCCCTCGCTTTGTAACCCCTGCACTGATTTAATTGAACCCAGTGTCACCATTACCTCACAATTAACTTGGAGGCTGAGAAGAGATACTCTTGAGCGGGGCGACTCTGAAACGCTCCCCAGTGAATGTTGTAAACTCGTTTGAGGTTTCCATTTGTCAAGCCAAGATAACTGTAAACCTTAACTTGTGCCCAACACAGAGCAAACAATACTTTTTTTAATCTGGTGGGAGATGAGTATGCATTAGTTTATCTGAGTATAGCATATATTGGTTGAGTTGGCTTGTCCATCTATTCACTTGTCCATCTTCTGCAGTGACATAAAATTCTTACAGCATGCTTCTCTGTTTTCGTAGTAGCCTAATCCCATGGCACACTAACTAAGTAGCCGTGATATCTGATGAGAAAGCTGACAGTTTTGGTGTGTAAATGCCATCATTGCCGCTATGCATTCATAATTATTTCGCTCGAATGCATGGCATGCACATGCTTACTCTCACCCAGATAAAATTGCTCCACATTCACAGTTACACACCAAGTCTCACCTCATCTTACTTAAGTACAGGAAAATTAAGTTAAATAACAGTGACACTAATAGCAGACTAAAGTTAGTTTACTGGACGAGGAACCGTATAATGAAGTGTTAAACCCCTTAATGGAAAAAAGACGTTTATATATATATATATATATATATATATATATTTATAAGTGATGTCTTATTAAGTAATTATTTATTTGGAAATATAATGAAAAACATATGTATTCATGCAAATCAATCTATTTGCCAGTAGGGATGAGGAGAGATATCAGTCTGTTGGTCAACATATAAATGACTGCATGTGCTCATTGAATGCAAGCCTCAAAGAGTTCAGTGTGTAGCATATAACCTATGTACTGTACAAATGGGATTTGTATAGGCTACTATAATAAAAATCCATAAAACGTAACATGCATTAATAACGTGTATTCAGAATGAATGCGTTCATTTGTACTTGAAGTTGGTTATGTTTTACATTTATCTACAGTAAATTAAACCACAATGAAATGCATGAAATATGAATTTACAGGTGAAAGTCAGTAGTCATGCACAGAGTGAACACACAGTGACATCATGTGGTCGTATGTGGTCACACGTCACTACCTGATTATAGAAGTAAATGTTCTATTTCTTAGGTAAAGTTTTCTCTCGTAAGTATTACATTATGCAATATCATCTTATTAATCTGATCATTTTATTAGTTAGACTGGATCGATATCTAATAGTGTCAGTCTTGTGATTAATTCCATGCTGTAACGTTCTGTATCTCGCATATCCTCAGATATAAGATGCCTTCATATCATCAGCAGGCATTTGAATGGAAACTGGGGGAGAAACATAAACGGGACTCACAAATATCATGATACTGAATGATTTTCAATAAACATTTTATTTTGTAGGCGTCAAAAACTGTTGGAAAACAGGTCAAAACCCAAAAACAGAGCAAATGCATTCTTAAAAATAATGTACTTTAGGTTTCTTAGAAGACAATACATACAACTGCTATTGCTGTATATGTGTAACAAATGACGGACATTATGAAAACACCGTCTATAATGCAAACTGGACAATATTTGTATTTCAACATTCAACCTTGGAATATATAAAATATAACTAATATCTTTATAAATATTTGGCTTAAACTTATTTCATCAGATGCTGGTGAAAGCATGTATTCTAAAACTGTGCAAACAAAATAGAAAAATCATTGTTCCCTGTAAATCTATGTCTATGATATCTGGACTGAAATTAACTAAATACAAGGCAAATGCAAAGAAGGGTAGGTTATGGTTAAGGGTGCTCAATTCTCAGCCAAAAGGTTCAGACTTGAAATACACATACCTCGCCTACACAATTTTGCATTTTGTGCAAGAGATGTGTGTGTATGTGTGTATGTATGTATGTATGTATGTATGTATGTATGTATGTATGTATGTATGTATGTATGTATGTATGTATGTATGTATATTTATTTAATTGCACATCTGCTATATTTTTAACTGCATATGCCCACCTCCACTTTAACTTGTTAATGTTGTATGTATGTAACTACAAACTCACTGGAAGACCTACACTATGTTTTGTTCTGAGCTTCACGCGCTTCAAAAACTGAAAAAAAACAAACAAAAAAAACCAGAAAGAAAGTGCTGATGAGTGTCCTGACATTAAAACTTAATCCAGCAAAGCATTGTAATTTTCATCTTCTGCAGGGTCCTCGTGGTTTTTGATAAGGGCCTCTGAATCCGTAGCATCTTTGCCAACATCCACTCCCAACAGGCTCACCACTCTGACATGGCAAAACAGAATGTATTACATCTGGCACGTGAGGGGTTGGGTCAGGTCCTCGTAAACGCACGCACGCAGGCTTAGGTATGTGCACGTGTGTGTTTCTTCTCTCCACCAGCGTGCTTTTAATTCATGTTCAAACATAATGGTAATACTGCTTTTACTTAATACAGTTATTCTAAACCAAGGAATGTCATGGTAAAGGTGCTTGGGACAATAAAGTTAAGTATACGTACTATGGCATTATTCAGAGTATACTACACTGAAAGATGCTACCCAAAACTGAAGGTATCAACATACTTTTGATTTGATGGTTTATTATTTATTACTAATAAAACCTTAACAATTTCCCATTCCGTACCTCAAACACAATTTCCATGGGCAATTTTTTGTCTGTTATTGGTTTTCTTTCTCCTCATTCAATGTTTTTTATTAAGCTCCTCTTTACTGCATGTTATTACACAGAGTGGCTAATATTAATTACATTTGTTGAAACAATCCTGTTCCAGCATGATTTCATTAGTCGATATTTGTCAAACTCATGGAATATACTTAAACTATTGTATAAACAAATATTTGTAATCTTATTTTTTTTAATTGATTGGTTAGAAAACCCTGCCGACATAGGTTCAACTTGCCTTGACAGGTACCATCAAGTGGCAATGCTGCTATGGTGAAAACAATCCACCGTATAAATGGTGAAGGTATACTCATGTGATTGTCACTCACAGAATATAATGTTTCAAGCTACACCCCCTTCAGGCTTACTCAGCACTACTGATCTAATGGATTATCAAGCAGCGTCAGTTAATGTTACTACTGCATCGGTATTGCAGAGAGAAAAAGCAACAATTTGTATTTGGACTCAAAATTACAACGTATACATTAAGGGCAACTGACTAAGATGTACTGTTTGTGTTGGGTAATACCACTTTAAAGAAGTAGTGGATTGCAGGTATGCAGGAATGAGAAGAGCCAAGAGCTCTCAGAAAAGCACTGTTTCTGTCAGTGTAAAAGTAGGCAGGTAGCCATGTCAGAAATTACAAGTCATTATCATCCCTGGCAATGACTTGGCAGAAAAAACAGACATAGTATATCTTTCAATTTGAATTCAGTTTATCTTAAATTAATTTAACTATCGTTAATGTACTTCACTATCAAAATCTCACATTCCTGCTAGAGTCTGATTTTAATAAAAGTGCAATACTGCAGCCACCATGTCAAATGGCCAATTAGTTCCAGAACCAGACCCTAGCTATATATTGTTCATCAGGCACCCCATGTCTTGACTGATGCCTGATGTTTAATTCAAATGGCATAATAATAATTGAAATGGCATATTTACATTTTAAGTGCAGAAGTTTAACCAAGCGAAGGGTGCAAATTGGAGATACAAGGAAGTGGTCTATATGTCTGCCGGTTAAACAAAGTTTGGGTGTTATTTGGCATGCTTTAAGCATCTGATATGGTCAGGGGATTAAAACATTTAATATAATTATCATACATTTTTTATTATCAAAAAACCACAACCTGACCTTGACTGTTTTATCCAGAACCAAACCCCCCTCCCTCACCACCTAAAGATTATTTTAAGACAAAATACCGCCTGCGAATCACTTTTTTTTGGGTCAGCCGTCCCGATGCAGGACTCTGGCATAACTTGCCCACTGCTCTATATCAGAAAAGCAGAATTAACTCACCCTAGGAGGGCCAGGGGGACAAGACAGAGGCCTGCAGCCAACAGGAAGCTGAATCCAGGGAACCATGCCACTGTGGCAGCATAAATACTACTGAAGGCAGCGATGCCAACATTGCTGCTGAGGCTGTCCAGAAAAGCCACACAGGCAAAAAGAGCCCCTGCACACAACAGAAACACAGGCAGAATATAGGCAAAAATGAACAGCACAGGACATTACAAGAGACTTTGACAGTAACGAGCCACTGGCTGCCTATTGGCCCAACTGAAAACTGCAACTTCATTTTCAGCACAATTTCACATTTTTTAAACATACCATAACTCATAATATGTAATGTTTACTCTAAAATGTAGAGGGCTTAGGTTTTCGATTAGGCAACGCCATCAGTGTGGCTGATAAAACAATAGAAATAAAACTGAAAAACTAGCAGAGATATTAACTTGTTTAACTTGTGTCATCATAGAAAACCTGACAAAATAGTAACTAACAGGAGTAGCTAAGTTGTTTTAACATCACATAAATAACTAGGTATGCCAAAACTTGAAGAAACCGGTTGTGTATAATAACCCCCCTTCCCCTTTCGGTTTACACCAGCTACAAGAAGATACATTTCTCTCAGCACTCTACTTGTTAACACACTTAAAACACACTCACCCTGTTGTTCTTTTGAGACGATCTTAGACATTATGGAACGGAGAACAGGGTATGGCATTATAGCCAGAAGCATTGGCACCCTTACTGTGGAGAGAATATTTAAATTCATGGTCACCATGTGCTTACTGACATGTAAAACATTTAAATTAACAAAGTTACCTACAGTATAAATGTACATGTTACAATATATGGATTATGGGTTTCAAACAGCATGGAGCAGTGAGTGACTCACACTCCTATCCACTCAGTCGTGTTTCGAACGCAAGCATAACAGTCGATGATTAGAGATAGAGTGTACGGTTTGTTTCATGCAGAATATTAATGGCACACTAGGTTTTCAATAGACTGACAACAGTCAGCAGTTATCCATTAATCAATGAGCATGTTTTTCTTTTTTGTATATAAAAAGGGTCAGCATTTTTCCTGACACAACAATATTAACAAAACGTATAGACCACGTTTATGTTTTATGACGTGGAAGTTTTTATGTGGCAGTATTTTCGGGGTTGCAAAACTATTTTCAGGGGTTGAAAGATATTTACAAACATTTAGATGCAATAGAATTACTATTACTAAAAATGGTTTACATTAATATTGTATAGATTCAATGGTATGCATTTGTAACCTGGCTCTTCCCTGTAGAGGAGAACATATGCTAACACCCAATGGGGTTTTAGCATAACACAGCATCCAGTCGACCAGTTATATATTCATGCAGCAATAACACGTTTGGACACACTTACTTTTGAATGCCCATGCGTCAAAAAGAATGACAATCACTATTATAAAAACAACTAGCATCATTTTTTGGTTGACTGCGTGTTAGAGCTCTTCTCACCGAGGAACATGCATAAAGTGGTCTTAGTGAAGGCCACCAGGACCATCCCCGTGCCCAACGACAGCACACCCAGGACAGCGATGACGAGCTGGGGGACTCCGCAGTACGTCAGCGCCCACACTCCCAGGAAGCTCGTCAGGAACACGGTGGTGGACAGCGCCGAGCCGTAGCCGATCAGGATCTCGCTCCAGCACAGCGGCGCGTTGAGCTCGTAGAGGGTGACGTTGGAGGGCGCGCCCATGTTAATGAAGGTGTAGGTGGACAATGTCATCAACAGGAGGATTAAAAGGGCACTGGAGCGGCGGTCTGCCCCTGCAAACAGCTGGTAGATCCCGTAGACAGTGTGCTTCAGTGCAGGGCGGAGAGCGGGACCGTCCGGGTTGACGGCATCGTCGCTGGGCTTGCTCACGGTCTCCTCCAGGACGAACACAGCATAGAGCAGCGTGATGCACTGGCACATGGCTGAGGTCAGGAACGGCCAGTTGAAGCCAGCGGCCCTTAAGAAGTAGCCTGTGGACAACGAGGCCACACCAGACAACAGGCCAATCACCATATCTATCCCTGCCATGCGAAGGGTCTTCTGTCGGCCGTCCTCACACTGGTCGGCTATGTAGGCAAAACAGCCACCCAGGAATGTTCCCAGCCCGCCAAACATGGAGCTCAGCAGTGAGCTGCCAATCAACAGGTAGAGGTTCAGCTCAAAAAAGGACACGGCCAGGAAAGACAGGTTGTACAGCAGGGAGCCGATCAGGGGTAAGATGATGGTGATTTTGCGCCCTCGTTTGTCGCTATAGGCCACTATGATGAGAGTGATAACTAGGGAGGGTATGGTGGAGAACAGCTCTGTGTAAAGGGAAAAGAGAGATGCCTGCGTCTGAACCTCCTAGAAAAACAAACAGTGTGTGGAATAAATAAACATTAACTTGTTGCCTGCAATTTCCTTATTGGCTTAAAGAAAGCAAGGGCTCAACTCATGTCAATCAGATAACCAACAACATCTAAAGACATGCATTTAACAGTACTGCTTCAATTGTGAGACAATGATACACAGAACACGACAATGCTACCATTATACAATGCAACACCTGCACAGATAAGTCATGTGGTATTTTCCTTTTTACACACAAAAAGAGGAAACCACATGCATCTGAGGCTATGTTAGGATTAATAAGAAAAGAAAGTGCAGCGCAGTGACTTTATTCTTGGTTCCCTCTTTCTGGACATACCCTATACAGCAAAAACATGTTGTGCACCGGCCATATACTGTATGCTTGCGATTATCTTTTAGCAGAAAAAAGGTAACCATGGTTACACAGTTAAGGTTAAAGACTTAAATTAGGTGGTGGATTATATATAACTAGGTCAATATCTCAATGACATCCTATGGGCCCACCACTCGTGGGAGGAACCATAGGGGTCGGGTACGCTGTCAAATGGGTGGCAGCGAAGCTCAGGGACCTCGACGGACCAGACCCGGGCAGCAAAGGCTGGCTCTGGGGACGTGGAACGTCACCTCACTGTGGGGGA
>JAODTR010037714.1:0-20367 GCA_025399935.1 Amblyopsis rosae | reverse complement strand
TCGGGAAAGGGAAGTTTGGGGTCCCTTGCTGGAGCTGCTGCCCCCGCGACCCGACTCCGGATAAGCGGATGAAGATGGATGGATGGAATAGCTGGCAATAGCACAGTGTTGGGGGTAAGGCGTTACTTAGTAATGCGTTCGTTGTAACGATTAACATAACGCGCTAGTTTTGCAATTTAAGTATTCCGTTTTTAGTTAGATTTTCATATACTTATGTCAAATTTGTCTCACACACACAAAAAAAATCCCCCATACATTCAGTTTCCTTCCTGCTTCTTGGCGGCCATAGGTTACAGTAGTAGAATACAATCCTACAGATGTCAGTGGGCTGCGTACGAAGTACACCGGGTTAAAAGGTGATCTACATTAGCATGTAGCCAGCAAGTTAGATTTGTTACACTGCTGCACACAAACACGATAGCTAGCTTACCTGACTGCATGGACAACAGAACAAATGTTTCCACGTATAGGTACAGTAATTAGCCAAACAGCCAGACAGCCAATTCACATCGTACGACCATGAACATTTGTCTTTTGTATTTTGTTTGTTGATAAAAGAGTCTGGCTTGCGGGAAGTTCCTTGATCATCCAATCGTTTAGTTGTTGCATGCAGGTTGATCAACATACGCGACATGTTACCTGAACGTTCCAGTGCGATATTGCTAAGTGGGCTACATAACAGGCTCTTCCGTCAACATCTGCAGAATTATTTCTCTCTGCAGCGCCATTATCTGGCCATGCTGGTATTTTTACACTGAACAACCTTGGGGGCCCTGTGGGGTTTCCAAAATCAAACAATTGTATTGTAGATTTGCATAAAGAGTTATGTTGTATAACATAGAATGAGTTATGTGGTACAGATGCATTAACTAGCATTAATTGTCATTGTATTTGTGTAACGTATTGTATTGTATTTTTTAAATATTCATAACCTTTTCCATCATTAGGCATTTGAAATGAAAAGCATTATTATTCAGAACATTGCGTCAATCATGAAATATTTCCCAGAAATTGATTTATCACATTTCCCTGATTCAATTTGCATAACGCCTGACTAATAGTCTAATAATTGTAAGTCTCGAGTCCAGACCCCTCTCTGCTGCTTTTCTCAGTAACAATGAAAACAGAGAAGGAACTTCTGCACTCTGCAGTGCTTACAATCTCAGTAACAATGGAAAATAGAGACAGCTTGTTGTAGCACTGCAAGAGGCTTGTCGCTCAAAGTAAAGAACAATTCCACTTTGGGGAAAAAGTCACTACTCTGCTGCCAGTACTGCACTTCAAATAGGCTTGCTATGTCATAACAGCAGGCGCTGCAACCTGCACAGGGATT
This sequence comes from Amblyopsis rosae, assembly GCA_025399935.1. Classification (NCBI taxonomy): domain Eukaryota; kingdom Metazoa; phylum Chordata; class Actinopteri; order Percopsiformes; family Amblyopsidae; genus Amblyopsis; species Amblyopsis rosae. The sequence continues at coordinate 19,034 of JAODTR010037714.1, read as the reverse complement.
AGGAATGTGCTGGCTGGATGCAGACCTTCACAGCTAGTGCAGAATCAAATCTAGCTGAGAAGTATAAAAACAAGGACAGAAGGTATTTGATGGGACATATAATTTCATAATTAGAACAGCTTATCTGCATGACTGAAAGTGGTAGCTGGTAAGGTGCTGTTAAGGATGTGGAAGGAGCTAGCCAGTAAACAGAAGTCTAGAGACCTACAAAAAAAAACACACCTTAAGCTATTTCTTTGTTCTTTCTTATGTCGCATCAGCCGCCATTTTGAAGAAGGGGACTTAGCTGTGTTCGGCTGCTATTCAGAGAAAACAGCTAAAAGCTGGAGCAAAGGACACCAGCGCTCTATTTACCTCTAAATATTGCATCACCTCTGGCCTTATGGGAACATCTCCAAGAGTCATATAACAGGGCACTTTGTCGCTCTCTTGCCCTTTGCTCCAAAATCTCCCGCTAGCATCTTTTTATATCTTCCACTCTCCCATAATGTGCTATCTCCATTTCTGTTTTACTTTTCTTTGTCATAATGTGAGTGTTTTTCTTACCCTTTGCACGTACAGTCCACACATTTGTGGAAAATACATCTTTCTTCACCATGGGTACACAGAACATTTTCCAGCTAAATGCTACAGTAGCTCCCTAAAACAGGTTAGGTGTGTGTGTGTGTGTGTGTGTGTGTGTGTGTATGTATGTATGTGTGTGTGTGTGCGCGCGCGTGTGTGTGCGTGTGTATGTGTGTGTGTGTGTGTGTGTGTGTGTGCATGCGTGCGTGTGTGCGTGCGTGCGTGCGTGCGTTGCCAACAGTTGCCAACAGCAGAATACGGGGTTGCCAGTGTATGATGTGAATATCTAGTCATTACCTTTCGGCACGATAGTTTTTCGACACTTTCAGAGATCCTTTGATAACTTTGTCAAAGCATTCCACTCTGAACAAATCTCTACACCTCCCGTATATCTGCACTAGGGATGACACAATAAAAAATGTTCAGTCCCGATACCGATACAGATACAGTACCTGCACTTTGGGTATTAGCTGATACCGAGTACCGATCCGATTCCAGTGTTAAATTAAGAAGAAAATTATTTCACTGTGACTGAGGAAGAGACTGGGAATCAATGTAGATAGTTATGATAGTGTGGCCTGGGTAGGTAAGACATTGTTGATGCTTGACAGTAGACCTACGTGTGTAAATTTATTTAATTGGATCAGCCCCATAGATCAGTTACAACTGTCCAATTGTTACCGATACAGATCCAGCTACGTTAGTCAGTATGGGACCGATTTCCGATCTCAGTATTGTATCAGTGCCATCCCTAATCTGCACCCCCATCACTTTTTCTAGCAGCCCCCCAAACCTTTTTTTATACAACACTAGTGCTTCCTCGTACTACACTATGTTGTTGTGTTTGGTGTAGTGCAATTAACCATTAAACAGGTTTGACCCTTATATTGTACTCTTGCCGATGGTTTACATTGGTCTCTCTCTCTCTCTCTCTCTCTCTCTCTCTCTCTCTCTCTCTCTCTCTCTCTCTCTCTGAAGACCTAGTTAGCGGGTTTGAACCATTTATAACCTTCCGTTAATTCCCAGGAGTCAGCACCAACAAGCTGCTACCATTCCAACAGCTCAGCTCAATGGCTGTTAATTGCAGGGAGTGTGACCACACAGGATAATGGCACCTGAAATACAACCGCCAGTGTTCGTGTGCAGCCACATGGAATAAGTGCTCCTACTGTATGCATGCGAGAAAGTGACTGTAAGCTCACACCGGATAAAGGCATCTGGAGACCAGGACTTTCAATTATCAAGGGACGACAATCAAGAAAATCGCTGACGGAGAAAAAAAATCTATTCAATTTCAGTATAACATGTCCACCTCCTAGTGCGCACACGCATAATTTATCCATTCGTCTTCACTCGAGAAAGTAGCATGTGGGTTCACGATTATGTTGCAGACTGGAGAACATACAGTATATTGACAATATGATTTTGATCATAACAACTTTTTCCTAAAACTTCAAAAGCATCAAGTTGTAGTCTACCTTTTATATTGTATAAAATGCAACTGATGCAAAGCGGCATAACATTTTTTAAGGAGTTAATTATTCTCTTAGTTGAATGTGAAAAGGGCCCCAGGGTACAACCACACAGCCCTGAGAGCTAAACCCACTGTCTTTATCTAGCTGATCTGGTATGGGTGTAATGGCACATAGCCTTCAACCACACAGAATAACTAGCATATAGCATACTATAAAAGCAGTTAATGGAATCCTTGGAAATCTAAAGGGATTTTTAATGGAATGCATGGCCAATATAAATCAGTTTAGCATATACAGTATAGCATAATACACTTTAAATCGTAATATAGAAGGGTGAAAAAGGGTGAAAAGTTTCCATGTGACGGTAGTTCTGGGTAGATTATGGCTCACCACACAAAATAATGGCACAGAGATGCAAACCACATAAAATAAGGGCACCGAGTGTGCAATCGGACATAATTGGCCTTTAGAGCAATCAACCTTCATTACCCACCATCATAATTGCATTCAGAGCAATCAACAAGGCAGCAACATCATTAGGGTTCAGCCTGCACCAACATGCCCATATCCCTGCTTAGCTCTGCACTTTGCATGCCACATAGCCAATGACATGATGCATGGGTGCAATTGTCGGACTCACAGTGGTTCAGCACACCGACGACGGTGTTCAATTATTCTATTTCCATTGAAAAAACGTAGTGTGCGTCAATTATACATTAAATCGCACTGTGCTCATCGTCGCATGAAATATCGCGAGCTAAGGAGGACTTACCTGGAACACTCCTCAGTGTGTGCCTTTGTGGTTGAAATAAGCGTTATAAAGGATGGAACATGAAAATAAATTACAAATAATAAGAGCAGTAATAAAACACGACAGCCAACACCACGGTTTAGAAAGCCACTCATCCTCATTGGATTCTTGTTTGGTTGTATCAGTTTGAAATTCATAGTGCATGTTCAGCCGCCGTGAATGTGGAGTGCAGCTTGCATTGATCTCTACTGCTCCCCCTACACCTTTCAAACATGAACAGCTGAGGCTATAAAGGCCAACCACTGTCCAACCACTGTCGACGCGCGTCAAGAGACGCCAGAGTTTTAGATAGTTCTTTTTAAACGGGGCATTGCTCACTGGCGCCATCTGATGCGCATCTACGCCAGGGTTTAGAACTATTTCTTGAGCGTCAAGCCATAAAAATGCACTGAATATCTGCAGATATTTGAGCACCTCCGTCAATTTGTCTTTACGTTTTGAACGTTGCATTCCTTGTCGCGCCGCCAAACAACACTGCTAGTGGGCGTTAAACGTAATCGTAACATACTTTTAAACCAAACTGTAATTTAGTAAACACTTCACACTGGTGCACGGTCTACTAAGTAGCTAACTGAAAACTAAATTAAACTAAGTGAACTGGCCATTAATGACTGAGTACATTAATGGCTGACTAAACTGAAGAGTACATGCAACTTTTAGATCTAAGAAAAGCAGTTACCGTTTTGTAAATATCATTAAAAATCTACTTTCCCCTCTTTCTGTGCATGCTCATTGTGTCAGCCGACCCTGTCTTCGGGTTTTCCTCTTTATGTGTGTCAGCATGTATCTTATCTTCATCTCTGTCAGTCTGTCGGACTGCATATCAGTCAGACCCCCTCACAGGATTTGTTTCTTCAACTTTTAACCATCTACACACATCCCCCCTCTTTTGAAGCAGTACAGCATGCAGCGGACAGAGTAACATTTGCCTTTGCTAATGGCTAATCAATATGTTGCTGCCAATAGCCAGGCACACAGCAAGCCACACCCTGCATGTTCCATTTAAATGAAGTAGTGTGCGTTTGTTTGTGCCTTTTCTTTTGCCGGTCTGTTTTCATATCTCTGTGTATCTGGCTTGTCTGCTTGCCTGCCTGTCTCATTTTGCATTCAATGCAGTCTCTCTGGTTAACTGGTTGCTATATACCTGTCAGTCTGAGTTGGTGTTTTGTCAGCATGAGACTTTCTCTACCTCTCTCATTACATCTAACCTTATATCTGTCTCCACATCCCAGCTGTCAGCTGACCTGTCTTTCTTGGCTGGATTTTAAAAGCCCCAGGATTGCACCCCTATATTTATTTTTTAATTATTTTTAATTTTCTTTCCACATTTGAAACTGGAACACCCATATGTGTAACAGGTTGCTCAGAGTGTAAAAAGCAGTAGTACAGTGATGTAATCCCAATTATATTCTGTACAAGTAGTTGTCATACTAGAATCAAAAGTATAGCATTTCCCAGGAGAAAATTACACAAAAACATGTATTGGCCTCTCTTCCACCTTGTCTTATTTAACTTCTCGGTCATCATATATCTTTTTATTTCCAGCCTCTCCTCAATGGTCTAATTGTAAATTGGCTTGGAGTGACTTTGATGTTTGCCTCTTTGAGACAGAAACCGCTAGACAAAAGACGAGACAGAGCAATTCACTGTGAATCCTTTATTCACTCACATGAGAGGCAATGAGGGAGGGCAAACAGAATGAGTGAGAAATGATATCAAGTCATCTAAAGAGGAGATGAAAAGCAGAGAAAGTTGAGGAGTCGTGTTCGGTAAAACTCAATTGCTGTATGTTGAGTTCTTACTATATGTTTTTAAATGAACGTAATTACTAATTGTGTCATTTGTCAAACAGTGTCTGGTTTGTTACCTTCCTTCCATAGGAAACACATTGAGAAAAATAGTTTAATGTGATCAATTTAATTATTTTGGATATAAATACAGACAATTTATTAGATACTTACTTTGAGGTAATACCACTGTGAAAATGTAACAGGTGAAAGTGATTCAGAATCTGTTATTAAAGTAAGGATCATAATATATGATGTAATTGTAAGACAGCCTATGTAGGTAGCGCATTACTTAAATAGCTAAGATAAGGTTCTAAAGAGTACTTGATCTGTTGTAAAACTGGGTGTAGAAAGTGGTACTGGTATCAGGCATACAGATTATTGCCACTGTATTGCAGACTTTCTCGTCACTCGTATTTATTTGACTTTAGGTGTCTCGCCTTTTTTATTCCCATTTCCCATTTTGTGCTTCACACGTTCTTAAGTTCCCCACCATATAATGAACCTGAACAAATGGAAGTTAGCAAAGAAATGTCGTTTGTGAGATTGAGTGCTCAGCTGTCATGTTTCAATTCCGCACAATGCCAGTTAATGGTCTTCCTAACACGGTAGTGACAAGTGTTCTTTTCCTTTTTCTTTTAGGTCGGAACAATACAGAACAGAAACAACTGTTTTCAAATTTTGATATTGTGTATTGTGTGGATATTGTCTGGAAATAAAGAGTCTTATGGAGGTGTTAACCGACTGCAGAGGTTAACATATGGTCATCGCCCACAACGTCTTTTAAATCCTCTCATTTTACACATTTAAGTAATGTGTGCCAAAGTGGACTAAACACAATTCCAATTGAACTCAATGAGAAATCAGATATTTCATCCAATGGAATTCAGAGGCAGGATTGCAATAGACATCTTTAAAACAGACTACCTGGGGTGAAGTTTACTTCTCTAGACCCAATCTGAACCTAAATAACTCCATACCATACACACCACATATAATACAGTTTGAGTCTATGATTCTGATGTATAATGTGATTCTAACTTGTTGGAACTTCTGCAACAAAGCTGGTGAGCCGGTGAATAAAAATGAAAACAGCTGAAGATCATCTATCATGGTTGGAATCAAAGATGTATTACGTTTCAGTTCACACTCATTTGTCTTTATTTTCTCTCTGAGGCGTTCTCCCCTGCCGTCTCTCGGCCTCCGGCTCTGTGTGTGTGTGTGTGTGTGTGCGCGCGCGCGTGCGTGTGCGTATGTTTGTGTGTGTGAGGCGTGTTTTTTTGCGCGCAATCGAGTGTATACTGCATGATAAGACACACTGGGAACATCCCAAGTATCTTCACCAAAACACTGGTTTTAAATCCTGTTCAACAGCTGCCTCTTTCTGAACTCATATTTACCATTCCCGCCATGTTTTTTACCATAAACAAACAAATTAATCAAATTAAGGCCCTTGAAAGAATTGGCCTATTGTAAAATAGTCTCACTTCCCTCACATTCATTATCTATGATGTTCATTTCTAAGGTGATCGCATGATTTAAAGGTGTAGTCAGCTATTGCAAGCTAAATGCAAGCTAATACACTCATTGTCAAATTCAAATAATACAGTATCTCTTTGCGTTTTGAAAACGTGCCATTCTCTGTGCGTGTCGAGAAAATAAACTGACAATTCTACACAGCCCGGACACCGTAAATAAGAACATAAACAAAGTGGCGAACACGAGAAACAACTGGAGTCAGTTCCTCGTTGGTTTATCCTGTGGTGTGAACAAGGGATAAGCACGTCAGTGTGTAGAATTATATTGAGGTAAGGAATCTATAAAGCCATGGGTTCAACGCAGAAATCAATTTTGCTTTTACACAGGCAGCTGGATAACGTCTGGTTCCTGCCGGTGCCATTCCTCTAGACTACACGTTTGTGTGCACGTGTGCATTGGTCTAGTATATGTGTGTGGTGAGCTATCTACATGTATAGATGTGCCTGCATGCAAGTGCTCTGGTATTCACTGTACTGTATATTTCAAATTTGATTGTGTGTGTGCGTTTGCGTGTGCGTGCGTGCGTGCGTGCGTGCGTGCGTGCGTGCGTGCGTGTATGCGTGTGTGTGTGTGTGAGCGTGTGTGTGTGTTTGTGTGTCCTTAATCTGCGTTTCCCCCAATTCGCAGACCATTTTCTCCCGGAACTCGTAGCAATCTCGACAAAACACGGCCATCCAATTAAATTATAGTCAAGGCCCTGTACAACAGTGAAAAGCAAACACGCTGCCTGCCAAGGCAAAGAAACAATGTGAAAGCACTATCAGATGCAAGACACATTAAGCCAGTGCCTTGAGAGGTAGAGGAGAGAAAACGTCTCGGCCAATTACAGCAGCAGATTTTGTAGTCCGGCGCCTGGATGGATGAATGCATCAATGCACAGAGCCGGATTTCTAATCTGACAAGACACCGTGAAGGGAGGTGTGAGAGAGTGTAGGGTCGAGGGAAAAATCAATACCACTCATAACAATAATGGCCTAGTAGTTGCTCTTTTTTCTATAGCTATTTTGTTGTTTTTTGGCCCTGTTGCATGCCTGCCTGAACTCCTAAGGCACTGCAGTAGAGTCCACTTGATAATGTTCTCTGTTTCATGTGCGAAGGCCTTAAGACGGACTGCAACACACGCAACAGGCAATATACTGATATTGTCTTGATCTCCGTCAAGAGAGAGAGAGAGAGAGAGGCACGCAAGGAGAAAGGTATGGGGGGGGGGGGGTCTAACAGAGTCTGCCTAACACAGTTGAGAGAACAGACGGAATAGAAATGATATGTACATGAATATGTAAGAAAAGACAGAAGGCCGCAGAGATGGGCAAAGAAGTACAGGCAGGCAGAGGGCAAGACCGGCCGTTTTATCTTTCCTATGGTAAACTATAGCAACCTCATACACACACACACACTTTTTTTACTGGAGACAGTAAAAAGACAGATATGGCAGGCATGTGCTATAAACCTGCAAACTAACCCGCACAAAAACTAACGAGATGCACCAAAGACACAGTCCAAACATACTGACATGAACATAAACACAAAATCAGGTTGCTGTTACTGGTACTGTTCCACACTGAACAGAGCAGAGCAGTCTGAATACACAATATGTATTGTTGTGCTACCAAAGCTGTGTATGTGTTGTGTTTGCCTGTATTGCATCTGTCCTTAAAGACAAGTGGTAGTAGAGAACACACACACAGAACACACACAGATGAGTTATGATGATGTAGGGAGTTTATTAACTCAATAATAATTCAGCAACCCACTTCCTTCCAACTCCTGAGTACACTTGACTACTTTATTCCTTATCGTAACATTAACATCACACTTTCTCTACACCCAGAGGATTGATAAACGATAAAACTAATTGCATATTATATCTGATGTCTTTCAGTCCATACAAAATATGCAGTCTTTCTGATATGTAGAGATTAGGCCTATAAGAAAAATGTTATATGAGGTGGGGGCAATGAGGTTTCAAGTCACCAGTGTAAAATATCCAGTACCGTACAAACATCACAATAAAACCAGAAAATTTACATTTAGGCAATTCACGTGGACGAATCGACAAACTAACATTGTTTTTTCTGCAATTACAGTTTATTGTTTTCGCCTGGAGGCCATGGCACACCAAGATGACAAAATGATTTCACATCCCACTCGGAAAGAACTCCTTCGCCCTAAAAACCGCCTTGGTGTGTGTTACACTAAAGAGATTTAAGAGTGTGTGTATGTGTGTGTGCGCGCGTGTTTGTGTTTATATGCAGCGTACCCATGCTTGCATGTGATGGAGATTTTATGGAAGGCCAGAGAATGAATGTGCATTTTGGGAGATACCCAACTGCAAGGTTTCATTGGTTTATATGTGTATGTGTGTGTGTGTGTGTGGAAGGGGGTGTGCATGCGTGTTATTACAGCCAGCAGTGAAGGTTTATTGTGGCCATAATGCATTTGGTGTTCGCTAAATGGAAGAAACCATTACCCTGTCAATTCTGATGTGTGTCTGTCGTTGTGACTTCACTGTGGAACATATTAAATTCCCACTCCAGGTTTATAGCCATCTGTGGATTGCCGCCATCTCAAGTGTGGTTTATTCTGCCGGTTATCTTTCTGATCTGCAATAGGATCTGTGCAGAGAAAGCACTGCATGTGCCACATCCACATGTACAGTACGCTCACTGTCAATAAAAACAGATACGACAGCGAAAGAAGCCGTCTTGTTTACATCTGTGAAAGCAAAGGATAAGTCATGGGAATCTAGGCAGATGGCGCAGATATTGCCTCTCTGCGTATAGTTCTGTGACCTCATATACTGTAGCTTCAGATGACATTCTTCTTGCGCTGTCGCCATGGTAGCGTGCTCACGCAGAGTCAAATCTTTATCTTTCATGCTGTGCACTTTATGGCGATTTGTTGTAAAAAGTAACAACTGTTGGAGGTGTTAACCCCTTGACGCCTGAATGTATTTCCAATAATAGAAAAAAAACATAATGTTGTGTGTTGTTGCTTTCAAGGTGATGCTAAATACATTTTTAGCTTGTACATTTTTATATAGTACGTCTTTGTTTTAAACGTTTGGTCCAAATTAGGAACACATGGTGGAAGCCTCGGTGAAGACCCAGGAGGGACCTACGTGGCATCTTGGCCAACCTGTGGTGCACCAGTCGGCTTAGGTTCCAGCCATTACGGAAGTCGCGAATTAGCGGCGAACAGAAATAAAAATGTAAAAATAACATAGAAAAATATCACTCACATGAGGTTTATTCCAAAATTGTTAGCTGTAGAAGCAAACAATAAGCTTGTACATTTCTTTTTATTTTAGAAAAACCTAACTCCTTTAGTACAATTTCGTCATATTTGCAGCCTCAAAAGCACGTGGAATTATCCAACAAAAAGCTTCCTTTAACTGGATGTAGTTCCCACACGGATCGGTCCTAGGAGAAACCAGTGCATAAAAAAAGGTTCCTACGTATGCACTGAACATGCACGGAACTGGGGGAATGCATACGCTATCACAGCTGCAGTCTGACTTGAACCGGTGTGTCGCAAATACGCCTCAATGCCTTGTTACAATCCAATTTACAATATGGTTACTTAAGTTCTGTAAATTCCATCTGACTTGCGTTGTTATTTCAGCACCGTATTTAAAAGTTTGCCATGTGCTATTACTTTATAACCGTATAATAGTATATACAATAAATGTTATTTTAGTTTAGTAAATATCCTGGACTGTGTCTGTGGAACAGAATGTTTTAGGAAACATGGGTCCTAAAATGTTGAGTAGCTCTGATACAGAACTTAATAGAACATCATTTTTTCCAACTTTATTATGTGGTCTACTTTAACGTTTGACAGATAAAGCAATATGTCAAATGTTATGTTAAAGAAGTATGAAACATCAACTTACTGTAATTGTTGCGTTTTCTCACATTTCTCATATTCTAGTACTCTACGAGGATGAAAAAAAAAAAAAGAAACAAAATCTCTTCCATACAGTAAATACTAATTGAGAGCTGTCATGCTTGAGCAGTTAAATGTCGCAAAGCCATTGTGGCTAAACCTTTGAAATGTTACATCAAGTACAGGCTTCGGCACTGAAAGCACAATCAGCAATGTTTTTCTTGATTGCTGTCAAGCTGTCTTGCTTGAAATAGTGTGTTTGAGCAGAATACGGCGCATATGGAGCATAATAACGGGCCACAACATTTGCAAGCCATGACGCAGGAGAGCACCCGTTCATGCTAATTTACAGCCGTAATGTGCAAATGTGCGATGACCAACGCATCAGAATGCATTCGTCTTAGATCATATCAAGTTGTGGCAGTACATCAGAACAATTAGTCAGAAGAAGACCTGTGTTTTCTTGTTTCAATATGCTTAGTATTTGTATTATATGTTATGTGTGTTGTTATTACTTAACATGAATGGTATGTTTGCATCGTAGCAGAGCATGTATGTTTCAGTATACAGCACAGTATGTCCGACGCCTCATGTTGAGACAAATGTTTAGGTTAATGGTGTTAGATATATTGATGTCCTAACAGTAAAAACAGCCATATGTCAGCATAGCCTGCTTTATAGTCCATTTGCTGAACTCATGAATACAGGAGGAATAAGAGAGGAAGACCTCGTTCCTCTTCCTCCTGACCCTGTCCTCCACTCAAGTCTCTCTCTCTCTCTCTCACTCTCACTCTCTGCTTTCATTCCCATACAATCTGTCTGCTTTGATCAATCATAATGGAGGTCAACACAGGGCGCTCTCTCTCTCTCTCTCTCTCTCTCTCTCTCTCTCTCTCTCTCTCTCTCTCTCTCATCCCCTCCAGCTAAAAGACTGTAATGCTCACAGCACAGCGGGTGGAAGGGCATGCGGTGTGTGTGTGTGTGTGTGTGTGTTGTGTGGACTGACTCAAGATGACAAGTTAACCGCAGGGTAACTAATGGAGTCAAACGTGAAGGGGAGCGGAAGAAAGGGAGCGCGAGCAGGAGGAGGAACAAGTGAGTGTCATTTGCCTGGAGCAAAGAGCAAGTGACATTAAGTCACAGATGGAGATGGAGAGAATTGCAGGTAAAAAAGAGTCACATACAGATAGACATGGAGAGAGAGAGAGAGAGACAGAAAGAGAGACATTAAGACAGATGGAGAGAGAATCACAGGCAATAAAGAGTCACATACAGATAGACATGGAGAGAGAGAGAGAGAGAGAGAGAGAGAGAGAGAGAGAGAGAGAGAGAGAGAGAGAGACACATTAAGTGTCCATTAAGTGTCCAGCCACACAAAAGTGTGGTTGGAAGCTTGACATTGATGCACGAAGGTGAAGGAGTGCGTCAAGTGAGGTCAAGGTGAAGGAGATGAAGATAAACAGCAGGAGAGGAAGCAAGAGGCGGTGTGCGTAGGCCGATGCACTGTAGGAGTTTCATGTGTGCCTTACCTCTGTGTGTGTGTGAGTGTGTGTGTGTGCGCGCCCACTAATTGTAATTAGTATTTGGAGAGGCTCCACACTAAAGTGAGTGCAGGGGCGTGAACCAATGAGAAAACGGTATTACTGTAAAGAGACAGTAAACCCAGTAAGGTGGTGCACACTTTCATTAGGACCGTCCGTGCTGGATGGTCCTAATGAAAGCTGTTCTACAGCTGTGCAGTGTAATAATGTAATGTAATGTAATAATTATTACCGTGTAAGAGTTACTGTATCGTCTGAACCTCGTTCAACGCGTGGACCAGATAGCGCTAATTCCACACACTGGGAAAAAATAAGTGACTCTGCCACAAACAGCTCTACGGAAAGTTTTCGTTCCTTCATCTCCCAGTTCAGACCCCACGTCAAGAACTACCCAAAACCACTTTCTGAACCCCAATGTGTGTGTGTGTGTGTGTGTGTTTCTGTGTGCTTCATTTGTAATAGAGAGAATGCTTGTGTTGTGTGCGTGCGTGCGTGCGTGCGTGCAAACAGTGTGTGTGTGTGTGTGTGTGTGTGTGTGAGCGTGCACGTGTGCGCATGTGTGTGTGTGTGTGCCATGGGCTTCATAACTTTGTGCTGCTTGCCAATAAACCATGTTGTCCCACGACACGCTGGCAGAGAGAGAGAATATGCACTGACCCAACAGAGCCTGGGATTGGTCAGGTTTCCCCGGCACTGACTGGTGGACAGATAGTTATCTGTCCCCTGAGTGGCTGGTTGGTGGGAACCGGCAAGAGAGAAACCAGCTAACGGAAACCCTGCCGAGACTGAGGAGACAGGCAAGAGGGATAATGAAAGGCTTAGCGAGGGTAGGGGGGAGAGAGAGAGAGAGCGAGGGAGTGAGAGGGAGGGAGAGAGAGAGAGGGGACAGAAGGACTAAAAATGATGGAGAAAAGAGAGAGAGAGAGAGAGGGTGTTGAAAGGTACTGTAAACTCTAAAGGGGAAATGAAAAGGGAAGAAATCCATTCTGCGCTGTCTGAGCCGTGTTTAATTTATGACTTTCCCCACTGTGCGCACGCACACACACACACACACACACACACACACACGGACACGCGCATGCGCACGCATTCACATATACTGTAGGGCCCCCCCCCACACAGTGCCACACACACATGAGCACACACACACACACACATGGATGGGTGGGTGTGCACAATAACTCAGTAGCAAAACCCTGAGGACGCACACAAGGTGCGACTTGCTAAAATAGCGCCATACCTCACACATTGAAAAGCCATTCCAACGTTGTGTGTGTGCGTGCGTGTGTGTGTGTGAGAGGGAGAGAGGGAGAGAGAGAGAGGGAGAGAGCGAGAGGGAGAGAGAGAGAGGTAATGTAACATAATGTCATGGGATGGTGTGTAATGGGTAGTGATAAAGTTATGTCCAGTTGGAACAGAAGCACTCATTGTGCCCAGCATTCCTTTCACTCTTTCCTTGACCTCGTTCTCTAGCCCTCATTTGTCCTCCTTCCCTCGTGGCTTTCTCCGTTTCTTTCTCTCTTTCTTCCTGGTCCCTCGTAAAGCTCCACCGGAGAGCGGAGCTTTATGAGGTCAACTTAACAATCAATACGCCCACGCAAAGCTTTCAGATTTCATTTTCTGCACGGGGGACCTTCCACGACAGTATTCAGTGAGCACTCTGTAGACGATTATCACATAATATACAGCCGTCAACGTGACAAACAAATAGCGGCAACAAGTCCACGGGAGTATGCTAATGTTCTGGGTGTGTGTGTGTGTGTGTGTGTGTGTGTGTGTGTGTGTGTGTGTGTGTGTGTGTGTGTGAGATTTAAAATGTAGGTTACGAGTCAGCAGTGATGCACAAATACAAGTGAGTGACGCCAGCTGTCATATAATCATCATCTGTTGTGTTAGTAGAGGGAAGCTAACTAGCAAGAGGGAGAGAGAAAGAGAGAGAGATAGAGAGAGTCAGAGCAAGAGAGAGATATAGAGAGAGAGGGGAATATGGAGCTGTGTTCAGACCCAGAAAGACGATGGCAGATGTAAACAAGGTGAGAGATGGAAGTGTCCCCGCCAGCGCTGAGAAAGCGATGCGTGGAGCGCAGTGGAAGGCGTGCCAACTTCAAGGCCACGGCGACACACGGACAACAAATACGGCACACTCCCGCCCGCTCTCTTCTCCGCGGAGGAGCTCCCTGTTCAGACAGACGACAGCCAACGCAGACAGACAAAACAGCGCTACGATGTGGCAGGGGAGGCAGAACGCTCAAGGAAGCAGTGGCACGCAACACTCAGGTCTCTGATAGGGCATTAAAGACTTTGGTGCAGCGGGAAAAATTATACCCTTGCCAGCTGCAATGAACTCTATCATTATCTGTTTACAGTATTATCTGTAACGTCCCTTAAAACGATAGACACAACATTCTATAGCAGTACTGCACAGGGTAAACCCTAAATGCCTTATTCTACTCAACCCAATTAATACAGTAAATGTACAGTATGCCTAAATCTAAAGTCTAAACTTACGCAGGGACTTTTGGAAAACTGGAAGGAAAAAAATAACGTTTACATTCACAGACTTGTCATAGCAAGATAAATACAGCTAATAACAATAATGGCTCTCTACTGACTAGTTAGCGGTGACAACACTGTTGAATGTAACCGCTCTTTATTCTGAACACCTACACCAGCCGATTCACTACCTGCAAAGTAGTGTGTGAGAGGGAGAGAGGGAGAGAGAGAGAGAGAGAGAGAGAGAGAGAGAGAGAGAGAGACTGGGCCTGAAGATTGCAGATGGAGATGGACGTAAAAATAGAGATGGCATGACAAACAAAAAACCGAAAGACATACAGACAGGCAGGCAGGCAGGATGGCAGACAGACAGACAGACAGACAGACAGGCATGCAGACAGGCATGCAGGCAGACAGACAGGCAGGCTTGCAGACAGACAGACAGGCAGGCAGACAGGCATGCAGGCAGACAGACAGGCAGGCTTGCAGACAGACAGACAGGCAGGCAGACAGACAGACAGACAGGCAGGCAGGCAGGCAGACAGACAGACAGACAGACAGACAGACAGGCAGGCATGCAGGCAGGCAGACAGACATGCGGGAAGGCACAGACAGACAGACAGACAGACAAACTCACAGCCTGTCAGCAGATGCTGACAGATAAAAGAAGCGTGTTTTATTTTATTTTCTTCCTCCTTTCCATGTCCAACAGGATTATGAAGAGCCTAATCACAATTATTGTCATTACTGACAGCCGACAGAGGCTTTGGACCAGCTTTACTCTCTATAGACCTGTAGTCAAATTTTATGGAGACGGTTTATTTTAATGCTTGACATGACAGGTAACTGAGGTTTTGTTTCAGTCATTTTTCATACGATGAAAATTAATATTTTTATAGTGGGGTTTACACAAAAGACCCCGCGTGCACACACAGTCACGAACACACACACACGCACACACACACACACACACATACTCTAAGCAATGGCCAATTTTGATTCTCTAATTACAAGAACCAGCATCTTTTTGCAGTTGTAAGAAATGTATACGTATACTGCAGAATTTGTTATGTATAATTTATGATGTAACATGTTGTATACATGCACCTGTGCTCCTTTTTGTACACCATATCTTGTGATATTTTTGAACATGAACACAACACGAAGATATTCTTGGTTCAGAACTGGTTCAGTCACATATACTGTACCGGTGTATGAATTATGAACATGACACATCGCTTTCTTTTGGCTCCGCTGCCATTTTGTTCTTAGATTTCACAACAGTGGCTTTATTAAAAACAAGCAATTTATCAGCCTTATTTATTTATTTATTTATTTTCATGTCAGCTGGTTCTTTCCACTGAATGTATGTATGTAACCTCTAGCACCAAGTTGTCATTAAACCATGTCCTTGCGTATATGTGTGTTGGTGGGTGCATGTCTTGTTGTCTGTTAAAAGCCCGCCTGGTTTGTAAAGTTTGGCCATGGGTTATTTGGGTCTTATGGAAGTGATGCTTGTCATTTATAAAAGCGTCACCGTGCCCTAAAGGTATAGGTACTTCTTATAAAATGGCTTTAAAATCCATTCTGCCACACTGAGCTCGGGACATGCCTTTAGGGCGTGGTGCCACTTTAAAAATGGCCGGCCATTCCTTCGTGAGACCCACATAAGTGGCGCCATGTGAGCGAGGCTTTGTGTCCTGTGTTTCATCTGTCAGCGCTCTGGAACGCAGAGAGGGTCGTGGGAGAGACAGACAGACACACACACACACACAGAGGGTTTGAAGTCCCCTTGGCCACCCTGTGGTTTGTGGCTTAGGAGGCTTGCAGGCTAACAAACATTCCAAAATGACATCCTTTCCCTAGTATAGCTCCAGTCCCTAGTGCTACAGCTCCAGTCCTTAGTGCTATAGATCCTCTCCCTATAGTGCTATAGCTCCTATCCCTATAGTGCTATAGAGCCAGTCCTTAGTGCTATAGATCCTATCAATATAGTGCTACAGCTTCTATCCCTATAGTGCTATAGCTCCTATCCTTAATGTTATAGCTCCTTTCCTTAGTGCTACAGTTCCTATAATTAATGTTATAGCTCCTTTCCTTAGTGCTATAGCTCCTATCCTTAATGTTATAGCTCCTTTCATTAGTGCTATAGCTTCTTTCCTTAATGTTATAGCTCCTTTCCTTAGTGCTATAGCGTCTTTCCTTAATGTTATAGCTCCTTTCCTTAGTGCTATAGCTTCTTTCCTTAATGTTATAGCTCATTTCCTTAGAGCTACAGCTCCTTTCCTTAATGCTATAGCTCTTTTCCCTATAGCACTATAGCTCCTATCCCTTAGTGCTATAGCTCCATTCCCTAGTGATAGAGCTCCTTTCCCTAGTGCTGAATGTGTACCTATACCTTTAGGGCACGGTGAAGCCTTTATAAATGACAAGCATCACTTCCATGAGACCCAAATAACCCATGGCCAAACTTTACAAAACAGGCGGGCTTTTAACAGGCCAAAAGACATGCACCCACCAACACACACGCAAGGACATGGTTTTATGACAATTTGATGCTAGAGGTTACATAAGTTCAGTGGAAAGAACCAGCTGACATACAAATAAATATATAAATAAGGCAGATAAATTGACTGTTTTAATAAAGCCATTGTTGTGAAATCTAAGAACAAAATGGTAGCAGAGCCCAAAGCAAGCGATGTGTAATATTCATAATTCATACACCGGTACAGTATATGACTGAACCAGTTCTCTAGGTAACATACTATATATGAATAAATATATACAGTATGTACACCCAGTTGGTGCCACCAAATAATAAGCAGGCAGATTTGGTTTGGTATAGAGATATGTACAAATAAACTAGAATTAGATTTGAGTATTGGGAATAGCTGGGCTAGAAATATGAAAATATATATTTTGTTGTTGGTAAATCTTTCAGATGTTTCTTGCAATTACTTTGGCAACATAAGTTTTTCTATTTTTATTCTGTCACTTAAGAACTGTTGACTTGACCTGCAGTTTATAGAGGATCCGTTCCGTGGACTGAGGCCTGAGATTATGTGTCCTGACCTTGTGGAAGTATTCCACCATGCTGTCATTGCAGTTTTCATCCACCAGGCTGGAGAACAGAAAGGGGCATTTGTGTGAGTGACAAAAGACAGGAGAGAGGAATGACTAACAGATGTGAGGAAACTGGACAGATGAAAAGCAGGGAAGAGAGAAATGAAGAAAGATGTCTGCCCATTTCAAAGCTAACCATTACTCCCTTTCCCTCTCTCTCTTTCCCTCTCTCCCTTTCCCTCTCTCTCTCTTTCCCTGCACACGCAAGGTCAGACATGTAATGTCATTGACGACGATTGACAAACAGGGCAGATGGTCGCCAAACCTTGTACATGCACACATACACACAGACACTGATTAATATGGACATCAGTTGCCTTGGCATTAAATAGAGCCTGCGCGCACACACACACACACACACACACACACACACACGCACACATGGGAGTCCCTCAACATGGCAGAGCGGCTGAAGGAGAGAGTGAAGTAAAATGCCAAGATTAGAGAGCGATAATGAAATAATAAGAGCGTAGATTAACTACATATACTTGTTCTGTATGAATCTAATGCCAAATAATTGCCGGCAGATTAATGATGCAAATTAACTTTGAGCTAGCATGCGGCCTAACCCACCATGATGCTTTTTGCTACGTGTAGGGGCATTTTAAACGCTAGGAGCTATATCAATCAGCTTTCACAACAGAAGCTCACATGAGCATTACAAATTACAGCAAGAGATAAAGGAACAAAGTGAGAAGAGAATAGGAGGGGGAACAACTTTGTTGCTTTTAACCATCATTTACATCTGAACTGTGTGTCTCGTTCTAATATGATACTCAGAATATCATTGTTTTATTGTGTTTTGTTCAGAGACCTATAGGGACTAATATATAAATGCGGCATGCATAGAAAAGAATGTAAGCCTTCCAGAAAATGTCCTGGTTTTATAAAGAATACAAAAACAAATTGTATCTCTGGCAACTTTGACCCATGCGTGCATTGTTTCCAATAATGAATGACTGTGTGTGGCTTATACAGTACACTGTATGTCCCTAAGCAGAATTTAGTAATTAGCTATAGAATTCTGGACTTTTACTGGGGTACATCGCCATGGTAACCTGATCCAGGACCGATTATGTTGGATGGATCACAGATTGCATTTTCCACAGAGGAAATCGTATCGTTCATTCTTCTGTGTTAACCATACAGTACCGGTTCAATCTTTAAGTATTGCTTTGTATACTGCTCAGTATATAACAACATAGGTTGCACTAATACAGTGTAGTGTTGTTGTAATTGACACAATCTTGTCATGCAATCTGTTTAAAATATGAAAAGGAAAGAGCCATTATGAACAACAAAAAGTGAAAATGCAGTGCTGATAGTTTTGGTTAAATCAGAGAAGCAAGTCTGAATAAATCTTGAGATGTGATAATGATACGATATAAGCATATTTATTCACCGTAACTGTTGAAGCCTCATAACACCACATGCTATCACTGTTCTACAAACTGTGTTGCTCTGTAGGATACATACAATATCTGTTTTCTGCAGTTTATCTCCACGATAATGATTTTACATTCTATATATTTTTGCATTACGCTGTATTGCGTCTCGCTGAGAAACTCCCCTGACTATATTGTGTTTCAGGCTTTGGGGATTAATCTTAGTCTCACTGTCTGAACAGGGGTTGACAGGAGTGAGTTGTTAACCGCTGTCGCGCAACGAGAGGAAACAGTCAGGAGGAGCCCTGACTGTGTGAATGTGCCTTGTGACACTGCGCGCATATCTGGGTCACATATTGAAAACTTGTCCACAGTTGTCCACATTAGCATAAAGGCACGGGGGGGGGGGGGGCGGGGGGGGGCAACAA
>JAODTR010037704.1:0-20368 GCA_025399935.1 Amblyopsis rosae | reverse complement strand
ATCCGGAGTGTGTTGGGTGGCCAGATGTGTCCCATTCCTTTGCTTTGTCTGCAAATGTAGATACCCATTTGGCAAAGTACACATTTAAGTTAATTACCAACTTTTACCACATTATGTATCTGTTTCAGCACCTGCATTTTCTGGTAAAAATACAGAATGTTTACAAATAACCAGGAAAATATGCTAAGAAGACAAGCATGTAATCAAAAGTAAAGAATTACATTATTTACACAGTAGCCTGTATCATCTGTTTGGGGGTTTTGTTCAGAATACACTTGATTTAAAGGCAGGGTCAGTCATTCTTGCTAACTTCGAGCTAAAATCCAAACAACAGGCCTATCACTCCATGGTCCTCTGCAGCAGCGCCTCACACGTCGAAATGTATTGTAAAGCAAAGTGTAGGCTAGTGCTACGGCTTTGATACGAGCGGTGCTCACTACTTTATGTTACAATATGTTACAGGACTGTGTAGAAGTATCATATTACTTTTTTCAGCACACTCAGAGAAGGGTAAGATAGCGAAATGCGAGGAGATACTTGTTGAATTTGAGTGTATTGGCTTACATTTAGCTTGCAAAAGATGACTTTACCTTGAATGTCTGGTCTGCTCAACTGACAAAATGTGATCAACCTTTTATTATTGCTGTTGAAGTAGCCCCAGAGCATTTGGGATTACAATGATTGTGGAAAACAATTGTTTTTCTATTGGGAAATACTACATTTAATTTGACATGTTAAAAGGTTGTTATTCTGGAGAAAGCTTGTTGATTTGAACTCTATCGTAACAAAACACGTCTCTTCAATGCCATATGGGTGCTCCCTCAGAAGATCAAGACATTCACTAACTTTGATAGTGTATAGTGGTTTACAGTTTCTGAGTCTACCTTTAATGTTGCCTGCAAAACATGCGCAGTTAAATGGAAAATGATCTGTTGAAAGCAAAAAAAAAAAAAATGACAGATCTAACAAATGTTCTTGTTGCTTTATGATCATGCAACGCATTGTAAATCACGCAGTGAAATAAAAAGGATACATATAAGTTTGGCTTCTAACAAATACGTAAAGCAGCTGTATACACAAAACAAATCTGCCCAAATACCACAAAACGCGTTGTGAAATTCTGCCCCGTTCTATTTCGCCCAGTCGACGCTGTAGTTGGTATGACTCTGAGTAAACTCCGCCCACCACGGCGAGATATTCCGGATGGCGAGATATCACACAACACCGGAAATGTTGAATTCGCGTCCATTCCCAGTTCAAGTTGGAAACAGTGGGAACTGCGCCCCAAATCGCTAACTATTCTGTCTAGTCAATGACGTTTTTGTCGTAGCAATACATTTCTCCTCTTGAGACAACTGATACAAATACATGGCTAAGCATGCAGTCCTTTCTGCGGGGCCAAATGCGTGGGCTTCCCTTGCATGCAACAGATCAGAGCTGAGGTTGGACCTAACACTTGGCTGTGGCCAAACATTCCGGTAAGTTCATGGGTAGACTACTATCATAAGCACAGAGATACGGGTAGTCTACTAAAGAGCTCAAATACATCTCTCAGCCTTTCATACGTATCTTCCCCAGATGGAGAGAAACTGGCGATGGCCACTGGACTGGGGTGATGGGAGGACGCGTTTGGACTCTAACCCAGACCGATGACACTCTTTGGTACCATGTCTACAATAAGCAAGACGGACAAAAAGAGGGTGGTGGCCGAAAGAGGGGAGCCCCTTATTTATTGCCATCACAGGACTTAAAGAAGGCAAAGAGGATATTTAATGTAACTTTGAAAGAAGAGAATGAGGAACTACCTGTGGTTATTACACCTGAGCAAGACACAGAAGCAGGGGATATGCTGAGAGATTATTTCCAGTTGAATGTAAAGTTGGGGGATCTGTACACTGAATGGGGAACTGCAGATTCCCACTTTAAGGATATTGCAAAGATCTTTACTGGTTTGTGTTTGCATGTGTGATGAATGAATCTGATCATGTGCAAATTGATGTAATTGTCAAATATTGACTTGTGATTTGTCAAAAGAGTCTGAATGACACAGTTGTTTTTTCTTCCCTCAGGTGTGAGAATGCTGCGCCAAGACCCCACCGAGTGTCTATTTTCCTTCATTTGCACGTCAAACAACCATATCTCTCGTATCCAGGGCATGGTGGAGAGGCTATGCCAATCACTTGGCACCCCACTGTGCCAGCTGGATCAAACCAGCTACCATGACTTTCCCTCTCTGTCTGCCCTTGCAGGTGCAGTACTATACTATATACTACAGCTGCTCTTTATATTTTGTCTTTACTAGCGTGCTGCTTATTTGACTGGCTGGTTGATTGTCTGCTGCATTCAGTACTTTCGGATCTTCATATGAGGCTAGCCTGCTGTGATCATAATCGTGTCACCGTTTGTGATTGGCAGACAGCGGGGTTGAGGTGTGTTTGCGAGACCTGGGTTTTGGATACAGGGCAAAGTTCCTGCAGCAAAGTGCCAAACAAATCCTGGAGACCCATGGGCCCCAGTGGCTTCATGATCTACGGAGTGTCCCATACCTTCAGGCCTGTGATGCCCTGCGAAATCTTCCTGGTGTTGGCATGAAGGTATTTCACTGGACACACTGGATAGGTGGTGTGAGGTTATAGAGGGGTTTAAAGACCTGTCTCTGCTATGACATGAACTGTAATAAAGGTTGTTTTCTGAATGTATGACTTTGAGGTGGTCCATGCCTAATGGGTCCATTTTTACTTTAGGTGGCAAACTGTGTGTGCCTGATGTCCCTGGATAAGGCAGACGCTGTTCCCGTAGACACGCATGTATGGCAGATTGCTAAGCGAGACTACAAATGCACTGCTGGCAATGGACAGAAGAGTCTCACAGACAGAGTTCACAGAGACATTGGTTAGTCTTCATTGACTGATTTCACTGATATTTCACTGATAAGTATATTTTCCAGATTTAGAAAATTAAGTTAAAATGTTTGATGATATATAATCGTTGTTTTTTTTCGCACAGGGGATTTCTTCAGAAGTCTATGGGGTTCTAATGCCGGCTGGGCACAATCGGTAAGTGTTGCATATCAAGATGCCTTTGTCAGATTGCATCACAATCTTCCATAGCATAAGTCAATACTGCCTGTTATAACCAACCACTGCATCTCCTTTACTTAGGTGTTATTTTGTGCTGACCTCAAGAAGTTCCAGAAGCTGAAAGAAGTGGCATTTATAAAGATAGAGGAACACCAGAAGGAAAAGACACCAGTCAATAAGAAGGCCAAAATAAAAATAGAAGATGAAACTATGAAAAGTGCAAAATCACGGTCAGTGCGTAGCAGAAAAGGTAATTTGTCTGTTAAAGATGAGGGTATTGTGTGAAGTTAACGTACTTCTTCCAGGGTTATTTAGCTGTTGTCAACGAATTTGCCTTAACTGGTATGGTAATAAATGTGAATGATTGATACATTGATATATATATATATATATATATATATATGTTCATTGTGTGCTGTGCTGTGCTGTAAAACATTCTTTATTACATCACAATTATGTTATTGTAAAGTTTTGTTTTCAGCCATGACATTCTGACATTTCCTGGTTCTTCTTTCATAAGATTGAATAAAATCGAATTCTTTCCACGCTGGCTCTTACCGTTTCCATATTTGTGAAACACTTTAATGTTCAGTTAAAAATGCAAGATTTCACCTCTAGATGGCGCTAAATCTTTGAAGACTACTTTTAACATAGATCAACATTGCAAGTCTATTAAAGGTACTATATTTACTTTTGATAACTACTGTTAGGAGTAATATAACTCAGATGTTCCTGAGTTCCTGTGCATGCACATTTTAGTTATTGTGTCTTAAATGACACATGAAATACCCATGTCAAGCTGTTGTGTACAAAAGTACAAGCCTTACATCACAGTAGTATTCCTGTGTGAATATGGTTGCATGGCTGTTGACTGCCAGGGGTGTCTGAATATTTACTTATAGGCTGTCAGCTAGTCTTATTATAGCAGGTATGACAACACTGCTTTAGGCTATGTTACAGTCACTATTGGCATGGCAACATGTCTTTTACAAGATAAGCACGTTTCTGTTCCTCAAGACCACAAGATTAAATTATTAGAATTTTTCACTTTATTTTTCTTAATGTAATTTTATTCCAAATAAGGTATAAATAGAGATGGTTCTGTGTATAACTCTGACATAAAGTTACTGTTCAAGTTACAACTGTGCATTTACGTGTGTGTGTGTGTGTGTGTGTGTGTGTGTGTGTGTGTGTGTGTGTGTGTGAGAGAGAGATCCCTCTGGATGTTGTTCATCTGTGTGAGTGCGTTCCGCTGTGTGTTCTAACTTAATTGTGAGTCAGCTTTCATCTCCACTCTATTTGGGTTGGACAGAAGCTGGGGCCCAGCCTCGGGGTGGTGGTGAGTATGACAGGCAGATAAAAGTAGAGGTGAACAGCGAGAAAGTCCGAAAGAATGCATGCTGGTGGATCAAGTTAAAAGGCACAAGCCCAGCTGCATCTCTTTTCAGGCACATTTTATTGGTGCACACCAAGACTGAGTGACTTGTGGGCTTCAGCTTGTGTTATGCCTTTGGGACCTCTTTTATCTGTTGAAAGCATATGTCTCTCTCATTGTGAACACAAGGACTCTAAACCCCTGGTAACTCTGTTGGGTCACCAGGGGGCGTTATGCACAGTCTCAGCCCATGGACGCACAAAAAGAGGTCTATTATGTAAACATCCCGAAGCGCCTGCAGAGGGTTGTGTTTGCCCCTCTCTCTGGGTGGCAGTGTAACGCTTGGTTTAGTGGAGTTAGCAAGGAATGGTGGTGAAGCACTTGAACATCTGGAGCGTGTGTGTGCAGAACCCATTTATTAATTCTAAAGTAATTAAGTTATTCCTAAAGTTTTTTGTTTCCCCAGTCCTTTATTTAAGTGAGAACTACTAGAGTTCCTGAATAGTACAGTAGTATCTTTTACAGTGCCTAAAATGGATAGACAGATATGGTGTAGAGTCTACCACAATTGGTGGAAACCCAATGCCAGGATAGACAATACAGGACCCAAGTTGAAGTATCTCTTTGAGACCAGGGAGATTATCTTTTAGTGTAAAGACAACCCAAGACTGGGAAAGAAAGAGCAAGGAAGAGAATGAAGTCTAGTCCTGATGGAGGTATTTGAAAGCTAAAGAGGGATTTGACTTTGAAAGGTCTTTGATTAACATAAGGAAGGCCTTGGCTGTGTTTAATGAAAGAGGAAAATAAACTCGCCACCTGATCAGCTTTCAGAGACATTGTACACAAAACATTTCTATTATTTAGTGGACTGTTTTTGATATGGTATAGAAACAATTATATAGGCTATGTGAATGTAGATTTTGAGAATGTCATGTTATGGCCACGATTTGGGTGAAGGGCATTATTAGCAGCTGTTTCGTCATGTACCAATCAATTGTTGTCTAATTCATTTTGAAATTGTAATTAAACAAATACGTCGAAATCTGTAATAGCATCCTTGCATTGCTTGTGTCTACTATCTGACCATGTTATGTCATGCTATTGCATACAAAATTAGATTAGAGAGAAAATGACCACATATGCTCTGGAACATGTCTGTTTATACTACCCTCTGTCCATGAGAGACCCATAATTTCTTCCCGCTGAATTAAACAGTTATATAAATGTGTCCTTATCAGTGTTAGGCAGAAACTAGTAACAGTAACTACTCACTACTAGTTTACTGTAATGCTTTTTTAGTTACCGGTATTACTAGTAGTGTAAATAATTACTATTTCCAAAACAGTAATAATATTACAATTACAGTACTAATCCAAGTAACTAATAGTTACTGTATGTGTTACAAGAATGTCTGGTCCTAGCAAACTTAGGGTAGGCTAATTAAACCAGCCTGTCCAATCATCTGGTTTGAGAGGCTGCAATGTTTTCACTTTGGCTGATTGTTGACTAATATGGTAAATTATTGTTCCATTAAAACATTTTAAATTCTAAAATAAGATGGCTACACAGGTTGTAATTTTTCAGAAGGGGCGAGACAGGGTAGTTATTGTTAAAGTAATATAGTACTGTAACTAATTACTTGTACCACCCAGTAATAAGTAAAGTAATATTAATACTTTTTGAAGGAGTAATAAGTAAATAGTAACTTCTTACAATTCCTGAGTAACTTTCCTAACACTGGTCCTACAGGTGTGAGTACATATATCATGGTGACACATTGGGGGCTTTATTCAACTCAGTTTGGTACCACTTGCACACTCAATTACAGTAATTGTGTGATAGGGAACAGAGTAGTTGGATAACAACTGTCATACTATAAACATTGGACTTAGAAGATTATACCCATGGTATAGGCCTAAAGGTATACACATACACTAAGAGCTAGACACCCATAAAAACTATAAAAAAATCTAAAATGTTGTAAACTAGGATTTGTAAACATCATGGGTTTGTGTGTTTTCTTAACTGATTATTGCCTGTTTCATATTAAATAATACATACTTTTTATATATTATCCCATACATTTTAAAACATAACACATCAGTATATTTTGTGCATCTTTGTGGTCAAAATGTCCTCCTTAATATTCTGGTGGGTGTGTTTTAATGTGCAGTACGTATCTTGTCCCTGTCTTTAGTATATTAATTAATGTGTTTGCCATCTCACGGACAGTGTTACCTCCCTAATGTCTAAACCTCTCAGTCACTCTCCTGTTGGCCCAGTAGTGTAATGGTATTAGGGAAATCCTCTGAGCTGTGTGGTGTATTTTAGTCTCCACCGAATGCCAACTGGTGTGAAACACAAATGGTATTATAATGTGGGTATAATGTGTGTGTGTGTGTGTGTGTGTGTGTGTGTGTGTGTGTGTGCGCGCGCGCGCGTGTGTGTGTGTGTATTAATGAGACTGTGTCCTGTACTGTGCAGGTAAGCCAACAAAATATGCCAACAAAATATGCTACAGCATTACATAATGTACACCGTTTACAATGACTGCATGAGGCAGATGCATGCTTGTTGAGAAGTTAAGCCAACATAATAGGCCTCTACCAAGGTGATTGGAAGTTTGAGCAGTGCAGGTTACTAAGTCACCTTATCTGACTGTTCTAAATGTTTACATTTCTGAGAAAGGGAGGGAAGATTGGTGGCACTGAGCCAGGATGCGGGTTTTAACAAAGCAAACGCACAAATCATCTGCCACAGTCTCAGGCTTGTTCCGTAAGGCTCAGTGTAATTGTGCAGAACAGAAATTCAACACTTTATTTGTTCACTTCTCCCACATACAATCTTAGGTTGTTCCATTGATTCTGCCATCAATGATCTTGCTGTCATGGCTACAATATTCATAACAATGTCAAAACAAATAGCAGTTCATTTCATAGTAGCCTATGGGTTTTATTTAATTGTATGGTTTACAACACGTACACTCACCTGCAACCGTCATAGCAAAACGCACTAGTTTCGCAAATTGACAGAGGGATCGTAATGATGATGTCAATGTAAATGTCGTAATTTCCCAAAGAACAGACTCTAGCTTTTGTTCAATATAAAGTTGTTATTTGAATACGAGCACTCACACCTAACTGTGTAATGTGTGTCCAGCAGGCAATCGTGTGTTCGGCCGCATGTGAAGAGGAAACTGTGTGGGAGGGAGGGATAGAGAGATGGAGCAATCGGAAGGGGCATGCGTCTTCTCACTAGCTCCTGGTTTAGAGTGTGGCCAGTGGAAGAGAGGGCAAGTTATTACATTATTGTCGTTAGAGAAATATATTAATGTTTTATTTGCGGCACATAAGAGACGTCGAAGCTCTATAGTGAATCTGGATCGGATAGATCACGAACACATGTAGGCTACTTCTGACGCAGAGGACGCCATCTGAATACGGTACGCAGGTAGGTTGTTTTGGAGGATAGAGTGGGTGCTATGCGGCGATCCTACTTCGGGCAAAGATCCACGCTCGACGTATCTTTATTGGCAATACCCGCGCCCCTGAATAGCGACAATAGCGCCGTGCGCTTTCAGGCTATATTTCACATTACCACAACAGTTAGGCTATAGTTTTAGTCTAATGTTTCAGTAATGAGAAGGATTTCAGCCGTGAGACAAGTGCTTCGTTGTACCGAGCGTTGTCTGTTACCAAGGGTGAGATTGGCCGGAAACCTTGAAGCTGTAATAACAGTGTGAATAATAAGACATATGAGCCTACGAGTCATACGACAGACTTCAGTAGGCCAGTATACTCACCTTACAATGCAGTTTCTTGTGTTTTAGCCTGATTACTGCCACAGTGACAAACCCAATATCCTATAATTTATTCACAGAAACTCAAATAGATCGCGATTGTGGTTATAGGCCTATTGTCTATGAGGCCTACTGTTGTCTCTAAAAGCAACGTTGTTCACACGCAATTGTAGGGGATAATTGACATAGGATATTGCTTATTCAAACACTTGCACGTGTGCATTGTTTTTACGATTCCATTTACGAGGATTTGCAGTCCCCCGGCCCGCACATGGCCAGGGGGTTGTTATCCCTTAGATATTAAGCTCACCTGTTCGGCTGTTCCTGCACAGGCTTTAACCGCAGTCTCGTCATTCGGGCCAAGGCAAGAGGAGAAAGTATTGAGCAGCGTGCAGTGCACTAAGTCCTACAGGCCAATATAATTTCTGTCAGAAGTTGAACCCAATGATATCTCTGAAGATTAAAAAAATATATATATTTAAGACAAAGTTGAGAATTAATTTAAATGAACGAAGTTCTGCTAGTAATAGTTCTGAAAGTAGGCATATAAACCTGCATTCATTAAACATGTCTTAGAATAAAACATGTTTTCTTAGAAAAGGTCAGAAAATGTGGAAATTACCCTCAAGACCACCTATAGGTCAAGAATATACTTGCCTACATTTTTATTTTATTTTGGTTAACTGGCTGGCTGCTGATAATACCTTCTAGAAATGCACATGACCCTAACACCCCTGGCAGAGCAGACAATGTTAGGCTGAGACAGCAGAAAAACTGTTTCCTATATTTATAGGATATATCATTTTGTTTGTCTTGGTTTGTTAAGGTTGGAAGTTCTGTTCCACAAGGGGAGCTGGACTTTTGTTTTCCATGCTTTCACTAAATTGTTTTATGTTTTATGTGGTACTAGCATTTTCAGTCCTTAGACAAATGTAACGTAATAATAGGTTATAAGACAATAGGCTCACACAAGGAAAATTGATTATGCAGGATCACATTTGAATCTAATGTGAATATTTGCATAGGCAGTGAACTTTACTGGATATCGTGTTATATTGTGTTGGTGACCTGTGTTTCAATCTGATTCTAGATATCTGTCTGTGTGTGCTATACCGAAGCCAAGATGTAGTTAAAAATGCCTCACCATCTAAAGCCGACCTTTGGCCTTTGACCTCAGGTTCAGGAATTATGAGGGGGCCTTCTGCCTTGATTAGAGATCAAAACATCCATGATTGTTTCTAGAGTCTGGCAGCTTCACATGATATGACCTTACTGTGTGATAAGATGTTCAACCCAAGGTTATGCAGTGCCACTGGAGAAGGAACTTGATTAGCCTTGGTCTGTCCTAAGGACAATAGATAGCTCAATCAACTTTACAGTTAGGTGATCTGGCTGCATGAACTTGTAAAAAAAAAGAAGCAGTTTTTCTCCTTAGGAAATTAATGAATTGGGAGAGAATAGCACATTTCTCTGTTGATATACTGTATTTAAATATGACCAAACAAAGCTTGTCTATTTTATATTGTAAACAGATGGATTAATATCAGAGTGTGGGGAATATACTGTACAGTAGCTGTGTTGTCTTAAAAGGTGTGGAATTTTTAACGGTCAAGCTAGCCTGCCATATATGCTCGCTATAACCACACATGCTCACATCCCTTCCCCCCTTCCCCCTTGTATAAAGACTGTACATACACAGACTTGTAGTCGCACCTCTCCCTTTACACATCACAGCACAAACAAGTTCTACATATCCATGCATTGAGAGGAATGCAGTACTGCTGTATGGTACTGGACTGTGGAGCTGTGCAGTGCTCAGCCATGACACCCTGTTCCACCAGTCTATTTCTCTCTCTGTCTTCTCATTCTCATCTTTCCATCATTCCCTTCTGCGCCACTTTGCTGCTGCTGCAGAAGCCATAATTTCACTAGTTCACGTTCTTCTTGGACTTGGTTTTGAATTGGCCTCGTCCACATTCTGTGCTGTCATTGTCCAGCATTGTTAACATGCTACGCCAAGCTTTGCTCTGACATAACTCTGTCAACCTGTCCCTTGAGGGCAACACTTTAGTTGACTATTAACACTAATTTAACAGGCACACTGTTATGTAAGTCATTCAAACTAAATCAGTTTGCCAGTTCGTAAACACAGATGTACAAATTACACATATTGGGGTAGTGTACCTGAACGTTTTCGTCATGACATGTCGATGAGCCGATATTGCACAGATTCTGTCAGCAAACAGGCTTGTGCCTGTCCCTGGAAATTTTCACTGAAATTAACAGAAATGTCAGGTTGCCAATGGAATATGTCCAACAGAACATTTGCACCAACCAGACCAATCTCCTCCCAACCTCCCTGATACCCTTCTTATAGTAATATATAAGAACATCATTAAGATTTACCTATAGCCCAATGCAATGATTGACCAGTTAGCTGCAGTGTGGTGAGTCATTCGGTTGTATAACAGGTCTATACATCAGGCAAGGAGTTTAAAGTAATCTTCAGAATTCGGTTGCCTGATGTAGTGTTGGATATTATCCTTGGGCATTTCCTGCTCTGGATAAAGGACGTTTTGTGAAGTAAGGGTGACGACATCTGCTCTGCGCACAAATTCAAATGGAACACAGAATGATGTGTCCCTCTACCCCCAGGGGCACAACATGGTAGAGAATACTCACATCTGCTATTCCCAATTAGATTCAGAATCATCTCTGACCATGCAGGGGAGAGTAGGATATAACATTGTCATGAGGTTTTACATCAAACATTAAATATTCCATATATGACATTTGATTTGGATTGGCCTCATAGAAATACTGTTGTAATTTAATTGTCATTTCAGATGCTTTTTGAAACACGTGTGTGTGGGCTCGAGAGGGTGTTTTCAGTAAAGCTTATATTTGTCCAAATGGAGTCCTATTTTGGAGTCCCAAGAGTCCCAGGATAATCTTTATTATGTTCTCTCACCACACACACACACACACACACACACACACACACACAGACACGTGCACACAAACACAAAGGCTGGAGATAAGGTTGGAGTGGTTCAGTGGTGGTATGTGGCATCAGTAGTCTCTGACTCTTGTATCTAGGCCTCTAAGTCCTTCCAGCTTAGTTCCAGCTAAAACACTATTTTGAATTGAGACTTCCTTGATAGATAATTCAAAGTTAAAACAAACAGTGTTGTAGTGAACAAGAAGTGAATAATCTATAATACTTTTCTCCACTCTATTCCCCCTTATCCATGTTCTTCCACTAGGCCTATTTACAGTTTCCCATCTTCCCTTTCTCTCCTTTATTATATCAAAATATCTACTGTCTCATTCCCTCCCCAACAAGAGAGATCGTTCCTCACAAGTGTTGTGTTGTGTACTCATCCTCCTCCTTGGTTTTTTCTTATCTCTGTATCTTGACACACAGGCCCTGACCATTAATGTATTATACGGCTGTGTTGAAACAACATGAATCGGGCCAAACAGAAGGGAAAGGCATGGGCTTTATCAGAAGTTAATTGACCTCATGCATTGTCAATGATGGTCAGGAAAGGGAGGGAAAAATAAACGCCGAGGCTACTGCAGTTTCTGGAGATTGATCGAAATAACCATAGCTTTCAAGCTGTTCATTGGCCCTGAAAAGTTGTTACTCATGGCGGGGAACAATCTGCACTAGGCCAATAGTTCTCAAACCTATTGACCCTATTGACCCTTCCAACCCTCTAGGATTGCACATAAAACGGGTTGCTAAAAGTTTCATCAACCATAAAGATATAATGTATACTGTAAATAATATTAGCAAAGATTTGAAATGCTTTTATCATTGCACGACTCCTACACAACAAAATGTGGACGTCCCAATCCACATTTCGACAGCTCTCTACTCTAGGTACTAGGCATTCTGGCTTTACAGGAGATGAGTCACAAGCTGCAGTAGAATTACTTTTCCCAGAAGTTCTTCTGCTTTTTGCATCATGTTTCAGGCCAAGGTTTTGTTCTGCAGAGCTGATCTGGATCCCCAGGGGGCGTCTTACTCAGCCGGTTCACATGCAGACACAGACTAGCAGGCCAGGCTTGTTTGAGGCAGAGGATGCGGTAGTTGTAGAACGTGGGTGTTGATGATGGGAACACGCTGCATGTTGAATGTGATGGGGCTGACAGCTGTTATGCTGCAGGAGCGAGTGCAGTGTGTTATGTAATAATCACGGCCCTGTGGGCCTGTCTGAGTCACTGGGGTTCTCTTGACTTCCCTGGTGCGAGGGCAAGCGGAAGGGAACCAGAACTGTTCCCGGCCCATCACCATAGAACTATATGTTAACGCCTATCACTAGTGGTGTAGAACTGCAGAGAGTAGAACAGAAAAGCTGACAGAACATTTGAGAGAGTGTTAGTCACGGAAGCTGTCAATCTGCCGTCTTTTTGCCTTTTGCTAGTCAATTTAAAGACCCTCTTTGTTTTTTCTTAAATTGAACATATACTGCATTTGTGTGCATGCTTTCCTAATTAAGACTATGGTTAGTTGTAATTATAATTATATACTTGTATTGTTACATCATATATGTTTCTTCTTATATGGACAGTAAACTAGCAACTTAAGTAGCAAAGTAAACTAGCATTATGCAATTCATATACTGAATTGAATATGAATAAAGATGCCAAAATAACAAGACAAGATTGTTGTTGAGGTTGCTATATTGTTGTTTATATATAAAGTCTGTCGTTTACAACATCTTGGAATATTGTTTTGTGTATGTGTGTGCAATGCATTACTTCCTGTGTGAAATACAATGTAACAATACACCATGGCACACCCTCTGTGTCTGCTGGAGGAGGTGTTGTGCAGCAAAGACCTCTGGGAGATTCAGTGACCTGCCCTCTGAGTCAGCATAGCAGGGCTGCAATAAACACCCCACGGGTCAGACACAATCTCTGTTTCTTACTGCTCTACACTGGTATATGAATTAATCCAGTAATCATACATGAGCCAAACTGTAAGAGATATGAACCAGGTAGCACTGCTACAAGGGTAAATTATTAACAAGGCTCATTGGCTGGATTTGTACGCGTCGTAAGCACACCAGTTTAATTTCAGGACTTCACACAATGCCCGTCTTTCTCTTCTCTGTCAACAGGAGTCCAGTGGAAGCATGGTTTGACAGGCAGCCAGCCGGCCAGAGTCACACCATGGCTACTGTATCCCTCCTCCACTTCACCCTTCTCCTCTCCTTTCTCCGCCTTTCGTCTGCCCAAAGTATCATCAACTCCTCCCCACCCTCCGCCTCTACCCTGGACCTGCCCGTCAACCCTTCATCTCACCCGACCAATCAGAGGGTCTCAACCTTGTATCCTCCCCATGGGCGCACTGATGTCCCTGTCAAAGCCAGGGAGGGGCCTGTCACTCCACATGTGTCTCCTACTGACCTGATCAAGGAGGGATCTAATAAAGTGCACCAGGGGCCAAAGGTCACCCACCCCACCACACGGTCTGCAGCCTCCTACAACTCTGCCCTCTCCACCCAGTACCTCAGCAGTGGGCCGCTCCTAACCCGGCCAACTGCCTCCAGGCCCAGGACAGACACGACTAGTCTCGCATTTTATAGCTCCTATACAAAGGAGGCTCGCCCCACAGAACCCTCCAGTAATGACGTTGAGTGGGCAGGGGTCGGACTGGGCACAGCCAGCAGGCCTGACGAGGAACCAGCCAATGAGGAGGAGGACCATGGTGACTGGCAGGACGTGGGCTCAGGACGTCTTCCGGCAGTTTCTATGACAACTCTTGGTAATGAAATGGCCCAGTTTCGCCCACAGACACAGACTGTAGTAGCTGATGGTGGATCTGAAGCGACCGATATAAAGACATCACCGACAGCCCCTCAGACGGAGAAGCCCCGCTTGCCTGCCCTGACAGCAGCCAATAGAGTGACCACATTCGGGCCAGCTAAGCCAAGTGACACAATCTCGCCTTTGGAGACGCAAACAACAGCTGGAGCTGTGGTCTTAACGGGTGAGATATCGTTTCTGTTCGAATTAATGCTCCAAGTATTATAGTGCCATGAATGGAACTATAGGGGCAAGATAGCATTGTAGTAATGGTGATCAACTACAGCGAAAGGTTGTGGGTTTAATCCTCAACGAGCCCAGCCTATTTAAAGGCAGGGTTAGTCATTCTCGAGATTACTGGCTAACTAGCTCAAATCAAAACAAACTCCCTCAGAAGTTACACCCCACACATTGAAACACATTGCAAAGCCAAGCAGCATTGCTGTTGTGAGCGGTGTTCACCACTTTGTTTATATTCTGATTTATGGAGCCAGGGTTGTGTAGCACCAGATTATATTTTTAGCACATACAGAGAACGGTAAAATAGCGGAATGGAAGGAGATATTTGGTGAATTTCACAAAAAGTGTGTTAGCTTAATTTAGCTTGCCATAGCTGACTATGCTGTTTAGCATCCTTGAGTAAGATGTCTGACCCTGTCCTGCTTCTTAATAGTTGTAAATGTACTACTGTAAGTTACTTTGGACTGCTAATTGCAATGGTAACGGTCTCTTCCATTGTTCTTAGGTGAGCGGATTGCAAGCACATCTACAAAAAAAAGTCAAGAGCCCACTATTAGTATTACTACTAACACCAACAGTACTGCTACAACATCACTCCCAGCCAGAGACACTGTGCCAGGTTTAACCAAACAACCTTCACTGACAACAGGGCCGCTATCTGCCACCCATACCCCCATAGCTGTCAGCCAACAGCCAAACACTACAGCACACAGAGGGACAAATAAAACACCTACTACTACGCAGGACGATGGGATGATAATCGCCACGATTGCAGGCCAACCTACAAAACGACGAGATCCAGGACCGGCTACAACACAGGCAACATTTAAATCAATGGCAGGTAAGAAAAGAGAGTTCTGTGTTACGGTAGCTGTAAAAGCAACAGCTACATTGACTGAGTTTGACTTTCTTGTGATCATTTGGAATGGAATTATTTGTGCAGCTGGAACCTGGAAATAGCTCAGAGGCGGGAATAGGCAACGATGGAGCCGGCGAGACTTCATATGGAAAATGTGGTGTTAGGTGTGTGCGGTAGACACAGGGAGGACAAGACATTTGCACAGGAGGAAAGTGATACAGACGAATGGTGGAAAGAGCAAAGAGAAACTATAAAAGACGCGAGTCCTTAAGACTAT
Source organism: Amblyopsis rosae (assembly GCA_025399935.1). Taxonomy (NCBI): domain Eukaryota; kingdom Metazoa; phylum Chordata; class Actinopteri; order Percopsiformes; family Amblyopsidae; genus Amblyopsis; species Amblyopsis rosae. The sequence continues at coordinate 4,918 of JAODTR010037704.1, read as the reverse complement.
TGGGAAGGCAGAAGCCATAGTAGAGGAGGTAGGGGAGAAAGAAGAAAGTGCTAGAAAGGTATAGTGAACAGAGTACATAGGATAATGAAAACCAGATGCTCAGAGATGGAGGGAGGAAAACTAGGCCTAAAAGGAAAAATATGTCACTTGGGGCACACAAGACAGTTTCTTAGTCACCATGACGATATCATCTCAATGACTTAAAGAGCTGGTTGGTCTGTTTTTTTTGTCTCTCGAATGCACTGGAGTTCAGTTTTCCGCTTGCTTCAGGAAGCCTATTATGCCTATTATTACACCAATGACTTGAATACGTCTTGTGTTGTCTCCTTTATATCAATTGTGTTATTACAATTGCAGCTTGTGAGCGTTAATGGAATTATTATGGGGGCGTTCACGGCCACACGTGGCCATCTAAAGCAGAGCCTGTGTGTGCGTGTGTGTGTGCATGTGTGTGTGTGTGTGTGTGTGTGTGCGTATGTGTGTTGTGTGACGTGTTAAAGAAAGGCAAGGGTAGGTTTAAGTGTATCCAGCTGTGAAATGTGATCGGCACATCAGCGCATCTGCACTCTGTCTGAAACTTGATGCTCTAAAAGACTGGAGTTTAAGCAAAGGATGTGAAGCTATACATACAAATAAAGACTGTGTATGTTTGGTTTCCGTATGTCCTTGTATGTGAATACCAGATAGATTTGGGTGGAATTCAAGAAAATATACAGAATATCTATATAATATCATGCTTGAGCTTAAACTCTTCATGTAACAATAACTAGATATTTCTACTCATTCCCAATACATGTTGCCCCAGTAGCTTAGTCTAAAAATAAGACTTAATTAAATGACCTTTAAGAATAGGCTTATGTTTTAATACTGTAGATTGAGAGAGCCAGGATGCTGGAAAGAGCCATCCATCAATGTTTCAGTTTGGACTCTTCCTCACAATAAGTTAGGGCTCAGAGCTGCTCCGAGTGGCTGACAGCCTGTACGATCCCTGTCAGGTGTTGCTACAGGCCACTGTGTTCCACCATCAGTCATGTTTGTCTCTGTATGTGTGTCCAGACAAAACACAACATGACTGTTGGGCCTGAGTATGTCACGGTTCCATACATTTTGTTATCCTAATAGCAGGTTAGCTCGCATTGTCTGGTGATTATAATGTGATTGTGTGTTTCCTGGGTTTTGTTGGTAACTCTAACTGTATGCGTAGAAAACAGAGAGAGACCTAGAAAGGGAAGAAGGTGAGGGCTGTTAGTGTGTTGCTGACATTTTCCATGAGGCAGGCGTTTTGTAGTTCCAGCCTGTATGTTCCAGCACTATGTCACACTGCCGCATTAATAGAGCAGCTTACAGTTATATTATACAGATAATGTCCCTAATTACATAATGTAATCCAATTATATCACACAGTTATGACAACTTGGTTATTCTTGTGGGCTTTACTTTAGTAGTTTGTATTATATGTGAATATGATGTAGATGTTTAGTTTAATCATCCTTAATCACTGCGGTGCCATGTATTATTGTAATAATAATGATAATAATAATAATACATATGATGCAATAGTACAAATGAATACTGCTGTGTGATATGCTATGGCACACACACGCATACACATTGCTCCTTGCGTGCCACTGCTTGCATACATTGTATGCACCTTATATACACATGTCAAAGAGGTGCAGAGTGCAGAAAAAAGTGTCTGTAGATTAGTTCTGGTGTGTCAGGTTAGCTTGGGCTTCTTATGTAAGCGCTAATGCTTCAGTGTACTCCTGCAACAGCGCTGAAGAGGTCACAGGAAAGGGATGGAGGCAATGCTAATATGAACTAGATACAACAAGATATCTGTAAGGATTTACACACAATGTGAGTTTGGCCTGGAGTAATTAGAGACATGGCTGGCTATGAAAGCTGCTACTGCCCTCTAGTGGCTGCAGAATAGCACATGTTACAGCACTTGCTCTTGTATATAATCAATTATAGGAATGTATCTAAAAGGTAATGTTTTGTTTTCCATTCAGGAACCATTCCCACGCTAACCCCCACGATGAACAGAGGTTGGGCAGGCCTTCCCCACCAGCCTGGCGTTGTGCCGAAGAACCGCTCCATTCCTCTGGGTCATCCACAGCTCGCTTCCTCCACCCCCGCCTCCAGACCCAGCCCCTCTCCCGACACCGTGCCCTCCCCCAACGGAACGCTGCTTCGCTGGAACGACCTGAGTCGAACGCTGTCCTTCGCCTGGGAGCTCCACGTCTACGGCTCGGCCAGCCTCTTCCTGCTCCTGTTCGCCGGAGCCGCCCTGGGCCTGACGCTCTCCCCTGGCGCCAGCTGCCCTCTGCGGGGCGCCCTGGCCCTGGCCAACGCCCTCCTGTTTGTGGCTGGCAGCATCAGGGCAGCCTTCTTCCTCCTGGACCCCTACGGGACGCTCGGGCTGCTCCCTCGCCCGGCGCTCATCGCCCTCTACAACCTCCCCCTCCACCTGTTGGTGTGGGCCGAGGCCTCCCTGGCCCTGCTGGCGCTGCGGTTGGCGGGCGTGAGTGTGCTTCCCTCCACCCTGGAGCGCCCCCCGCTGGCGGCCGTGCTGGCCGTGCTGCAGTGCACCCTGCTGCTGTCCGCCGACCTGCTCTCCCCGGCCCTGTCCCCCGTGGTGCCCGTCACCCTGCAGCTGCTGGCGGTGTGCTGGGGCCTGGCCGTCTGCCTGGGCTACCTCTGCCACGTCTTCCCCCGCGTCCGCTGGGTCCCTGAGGACGCCCGGAGGAAAGCGTGGCCCGGCGGCGGTCAGAGGACGGGCCCGGTGCTTGGGAGAGTGCTGGCTGTGTGCGCCCTGCTGGGGGCGCTGTGCAGTGTCCTGCACGTCCACGCCACCCTGTGGCTGTACGGGGTGCTGGGCGACCGCAGGCACTTCAGCTGGGCCTGGTGGCTGGTGCACTTCTGGGCCCGGCTGCTGGAGCTGGCATGGGGGTTCTCCCTGCTGCTCCTCGCCTCCTGGGTCTTCTGGAGGCCGGCAGGAGGCCGGCGGAGAGAGGAGGGGGGAGCCGGGGACGGTAGAGCAATCGGAGACCCCCTGCAGTCCCCGGGCCATTCGGCGGGCTCCACCCCGAGGCACACGTGTTGGTCCAAGATCGTCCAGAGCCTGACGGGAAAGCCCTGCAGGAAGTCTGAGAGTAATGGAGTGGGGATGGGAGGAGGAGCGGGAGGAGGAGCAGGGGAGCTGCCCAACAACTGGGTGGGTCAGGAGCGCCCGGGCGCCGACATCAGCAAGAGCTTGATCAGGAACCAGAACCACGTGAAGGACAGCAACCGGGCGCGCAGCCAGAGAGGCTGTCCGGCGGAGCGAGGCGTGTGCGACGGCTCCACGGGCTCCCTGATGAGACTGCAGGCACTGGGCCGGCCTCCCCAGCGGTCAGCGAGCGGCAGCCTGGATCTGGACCGCGACGCGGGGCTGTCCCTGTACGAGTTTGACCTGCGCCCGCCCTCGCCAATCAACCTGAGCCGCAGCATTGACGCGGCCCTGAACAGAGAGCACATGCTGGGAGGGGGCAGTCTCTTCCACTCGGTGTCTCCGCCGTCCCTGTGTCCATCCCAAGGCTCGGGGATGAGCCACGGCCCCTGGCTCCGCAGGAACAGCGATCCCCAGATGCTGTCCGACAGCAGCGATGCCCAAACAGAGTCTTCCATGCCACTAGGGGGCAGTGTTCTCAGCAGTGTGCCCAGCAGGCAGGTGACGGCGCCCCCAACGCCGTCCCACCAGGGTAACAGATGGGCTGAGGATGGATTAGGGAGCGTGCCCTCGTCCATTTCCTGTCCCGTGTCACTGCGTCCATCCAGGACCTCCACAGGGCATCTTGGAGAGGCGTGTGGAGACGATACACGGCCCTTCATTACGCCAGACTCAGAGAGGGTGCGGGGAAGGCCTGGGAAACACGTGGGGTCACGGAGTTACCTGGAAGTTAGCCGTCAGGAAGACTCTGCGAGTGTCAGCAGTGAAATTATCGACCTGTAAAGTCCTCCCTATAGTACTTAGTATAGTACCAAGGACCTCCCGGGGATTGGTTGATCACTCGGATAAGGGTAGGTGACCGGTTGTACAAACGTAGTTTGTACAGCTTCCACAGACACTGCGCTACATGTTTCATTAATTAACAGTATAAAAGGGTGCATTAGAAAGGTGCATCTCTTTAGGCTAACTTCCAACAGCATCCTTAAATTGGGAAACATAAGAACAGCTACAAACTAAGCACATGCACTATCTTGCTCCCTTTTTTCCATTTCTACACAAACATGGCAGAATGGCAACATGACATAGTTAGTTGCACTATTTTAGTAATTGTGAGATCTGCACTAAATGTTTTTAATTTTATGTTTCGTTGATAATCCAGTTCCATATCTACCAGGTTTAGAAGTAGGATGTATTTGAATGATAGGCTGTTGGTCACTATCATGAGTCAGTAAGCCCCTGTGGTATCATTCTACATAGTACACAGTACAATACAACCTTGATGTTTTCCCTTGTTTTAATTGCGTGTTAACTTTCTGTCTGTCACATTTCAATATCTACGTTTGTGGTGTAAAAATGTGCCATATATAACAACCAGTGGCTTATAGATGTAAACCTATTTCCTGGGTGCAACTCTCTGCATAGCCTCATAGTGACTCAGCTAAGGATTACCCCAATGAATCTAAGACATAGCCGCCGTACGAACAAAGTACAAAAAGTAAAAAAAGACAGATAAAATAGCATTTGCCATGTGATTTTGCTTTAGGATAAAGCTTTTGCAATTGCTAGAGATTATTTATCAGTAAAGCCTATTTTTAAAGCATGACCCATATTGATTAAAGGCAGGGTCAGTCCATCCATCCATCCTCATCCGCTTATCCAGAGTCGGGTCGCGGGGGCAGCAGCTCCAGCAGGGGACCCCAAACT
>JAODTR010037693.1:0-20370 GCA_025399935.1 Amblyopsis rosae | reverse complement strand
AGTCTGGCCCCTCCCCTGAGACCACTTTGCCTTGGGAGACCCTACCAGGAGCACAAGGCTCCAGACAACACAGCCCTGAGGTTCATGGGGGCACCCAAACCTCTCCACCACGACACGGTGATGGTCCCGGAGAGGTTTTTTTTTTTTTTTTAACCACACTAAATGTTTATTAGCACAAAGTGCTACAAAGCGTCTGGAGAGATTTCCTGTGAAAATGTGGTATGGTCCTGCCACTAGTTTGTGCAAACCCCATTAAGCTTGATCCCACAATGCATCAGTACATTGCACATTCACCACGATTCAATATTGCATATAAATTTAAGAAAAATATATTGCAAAATTGGCTGGTGAGTAATCTGCCAAAACGTGATTAAGGAGGAGAGGGGAGGGGAAAGACTGCAATAAGTGCAGTTCAAGTGTGTGTCAGTGTGTGTCGGTGTGTGTGTGTGATAGTGTGCCTTCTCTGCAGTGCTAGGGAGGAGCTGAGAGCAATAAGTGTTTGATAAACGGCTGCCTTGGGGAGCATGACAGGTGCTGTTAGTATCACCAGGCTGACTAGTCGTGATTACAAGGCCTTCTCTCTCTCCCTGTAATGCAGTAGACTTCACTTAACAGCACGTGTCATGTTTCTCTCAACAATTTTACACCATAATTCAGAAAATACACAAATTTGTACCTTAATATCTGAGTAAAGTGCAAATTTGCTATGAAGATACAACTAAATCTGCGTGTTTTTGAAACAAAAACGAATAATACAAATAATAATAATAATAATAATAATAATAATAATAAAGTAAAAACCACTGTGGTGTGTGAGTGTGTCTGTACCAGAGCTCCAGTCCGTCCTCCAGCAGGTATACATGTGGCGGTTGGGATACGTCGGTACTCAGTTGGATGACAGGCAGGAGGAAAGGGTAAAGGTTCTTACTTTCTGCCCCTAGACCCTGTTACATCACAGGACAACAATGTCCATGTGAGGCTGGAACGATGCACTACAGTATGTCTTTGTGTTTCAAACTAATATATGCTCCAGGGATAAACATATAAAAATAGGACCCCAAAAGGCAATTCGTAAGAGCTCCAGAACTCTTGCACATCCCGTGGGAAAGAAAGAACTTTGGAAGTACATTTTGCCTTCCAATATCTGTTTATGTAATTTGTTCTGTGTTTTTAGCCTGTGTGTGTGTCAGGCTTTATTTTAAAAACAAGTGGCATTTGTGGATGACAAGGGGTATAGATGGGCCTGTGAGCTGTAACATGGTGGGTCAGTCCTTCTTAATGCGCTTGCAAACGTTGAGCTCAAATCAAAACAATATCCGTCCACAGCGCCGCTTCACACATTAAAACACATTGTTAAAACAAAACTTTTTTTGAAATAGGAACAGTACTTTTTATTTTATAATTTTATGCAAATTATGATTTTATATGAAACATTAGATACATTGTAAACACATCATGAATCCCATGTTCTGCCAACTTCCGCCAACCATTTAGCCAATTAGTATCAACAAGAGCAAACATTTAGCTCTACCTCGGTTAGCATTGAATATGTATGCTCTAACTGCACCATGAGCGCAAGCACCCAGTCAACCGTGTCCAAGGTCTGTATTATGCCCTCTAACATCCTGCTTTCCCTTAATACATTACTTTCATCTTTACACGTCCCTTAAAGCTCTGTCAAGTGGAGCTTATCATCGGTTTGGCTTCACACCCTCAAAAGCCCAAAATACTCTACTTGGCCGTTGCATTAACATTACCAACAGTTTCATTGGCACGACACCCCACCATCGCCCATGCCTCCGTGCCCCAGTCTCTCTAGCTAACACCCCAACTTATGTATTATTGTATCAGAAAGTATTTGGTTTTTGTGCCAAATTGTTTTTCATGAGAAACAATTCACACTGAAAGCAGAGAAGGAATACGTTTTAAAAGATGCACAAAACAATATTATAGATGTTGCTTATCCATCTATATTCTTAGTTTCATACAATATAAGAATTTGAACCACTGGCAAAAAAAAAAAAAAAAACGTTACTATTTCACTACAAAAACATATAGGATGTTACATCAAAATAAAACTTGACATAATGGCAAATTGAGGGTTTTCCCCAGTGAATATTAAGTGCTTTCCAGAGTGTGCCAGATGTGGGCTTGCATAGCTGTCACATCTCCAATTCCTCCTTGAACCATTCAACCCCCACCGAGGACCACTGAGAAAAGGCCACATCAGTGTGGTGCAGAGAGGAGCAGCAGCATAGCCTCCAGCCATTTTAGTCTTGCTTTGTTTAGTGACACACCTGAGTGATACTAAAGCAATTAACTAAACCAGGGATCTCTAATTCAGATTACCCAGAGGCCACTTAGCATTTTATCTTTTGTAAAGACTCCAGGAGGGATAGGTGGAATTGTTGATCTTTTAGTTTTTGCTGAAAATAATATTTGACTAGCTACTGAGATAATCTATGATATTGTGTTGGGGAAGAGACTTCAAAATATATAAATGTTCTATCTATCTATCTTCTATATTAGTATATATGATCACCTTCCTAAAATAATGTTCTAGGTCATTTGAAACATGGACATTTTTTCATGTTTCTTTTTTGCCTGATCATCTCCTCATGATGCTGGCCACCTATGGTAATATCACCTACATCCTCTGTTGAACAGATCCTGTGATTCTACCCCTGTAGTATAATGGCCTGTGTCAATGTTTGGTTCAGGTTTTTGTGTTTTCTGAAAAAGCACACACAGTCTCACAGTACAGTAATATCAAGTATTAGAGTGACAAGAGATACTAAAATGAGAGCTCTCTCTCTATTATGTTAGAATTATTTAAAGGGAAAGTACTGTATACATGCAAAATTACTGCGGAGGACCCAGATTCCCCTATTCAGGATACAATTCTGATGTCACACGTTAGTAGTGAAAAAAGGATCACAGGGCAACAGGATCATTGTGATTGCCACCATCAGACCCAGGCATTTCTGGGAGACATTCTGGACCTTAATCTGGGCAGCATGTGGCCAAGGCCAAACACATAAAAGCACCAGCCAGATTCACTGAATAGTGCCACCTGTCGCACTTCCACTGACCCTCACTCTGAACAGCAAACATAAGCAGGAAAACCATTAGTCCTAGAAATAAACAAAGTAATTCATTATAATGTTGATAAATTGGTTTAGTAGTGATGCTGGGGCACAGCCAAGACCGTAGAGTCACATATATTACACATCTGTCTGCATGGCTTCAGCTAAAACAGATGAAGCTACAGTACAATGTGATTCTGTTGCTTTAGTCAGATGGAAATTATTGTTGATCTCACTGTTTGAATTTAAGAAAATAAAACAAGCTGCAGTTGAAATTAATATACTGCAGCTACCACCATTTTCTGGAAAAATCTGATGTTGATCTGAAATAAACAGTTAATATTGGTGGTATGTATGAAATAGAAGCTGTATATGTGTCTGATTGTGTACCAGTAAGGGAGCTTGTTTTCAGCTCAGCTATTTATAATTTGTACTTCACCAAATTCAAAGCACTGGAGCGCAAAGTATGTTCCATACCTGGACCAGGTGGATAAGGGTGGTGAGTATGGCACATCGCAACATGTTGTGCTCTTCTGACTGTTTCCAAAGCAGAGGCAGGTACTGAACCAGACATCCCACATAAGGCCGGATCTGAAAACAAAGAAATAAATTAGAGAATATAGCACAATGTGATACATGTCGTTTAATGTTAATTTAATGCTAATTCTTGTTGCCATATTGACACAAATTGCATCCTAACCGCCCTGGAAGGGTGGTCCTCTCCCAAGGTTTCTTGCCTTTTTTCCCTATGGGGTTTTTAATGAAAGATGTTCCTTGCCCGAGGGGAGGAACAGGTTTATGGGGTGTTGTTTTCCATGTGAAATATGGGTTGTACAGCCCTATGAGACTGTAATGTGATTAAGGGCTATATAATTAATTAACTTGACACAACAACTGAAGCAAATAATAGCATTTCATTTGATTTCCTACGAGGCTTTAGAAAGCAGAATAGTATAAAATGATTCTCAAACAATTAAATAAAAAAATCCCCATCTCTAACAGAAGCCTTTCATACTCTATTCAATCTTTCAAAAAATGAAAAGGCTGGTTGCTGCTACATATAATTGATAGATATTTTGTATGTTTTCAGACCTCACCCATGTCCTCCATACAAAGTAGGCCATATTAGCCAAGTGAAATGTTCATTTGAAATTCAGAAAATTTACATATATTACAACAGTAAAATGTATCATTTGAATAAGTGAACATGCATCCTATAGATTATCTCAAATTAAAACCTTGCAACAATTAGATTTTGCAAACAGTATTAATTTGATGCATGTCTTTGAGGAACTATGCAGGCCAATTGCAGAGGAAATCTTATTTGTTGTAATTTTGTTCAAATGGAGAATGTCTCAGACATTTTCTCACCTACGCTGTGCGAGTTCTTCTCAGCAACAGTACGGTCACCATAGACGATCACACATGCACGAAATTGACAGCACCCAAAACCCAATATTCGCCTCCTGTTCACATCCATTTCATGCAAGCAAAGCAAACCTTCGCTTCCTGTGGCGAAGCAAAATCACATTTTACCTTTGTCTAAAGTTCAACACAGGATAACTCAACCAACAGCACAGACGTGTGTGGTTGACCGACCAGGGCTGCAATTTATTTAGCGAGGCGCGATGAAATAGAGACTTTGGTTATTGCAGTGTCGAACCATAGAAATGTGTCTAACCAGTCGGCTTTGTACAATCTTCTAAATGATAACCGCAAACTGCCCCCTACACATTTTCCCCATCACAAAACAACTACCACTCTTATCAAAACTGCTTATGTTATGTGTGACCAACAATTGCTCACACAGACTACAATGAGAAAACTGAAAGGAAACTAAAACATATGCATTTCGGTCCATCGCCTGCCCAGTTTTTAATATGTGTGAGACCACACACAGCCTTCGCAAACGTAACAAAGGGGCCTATCAGTGTGATAGGCAAACAAGATTTGGCAATAATACTTTGAATAATATGTTACAAACTGTGCCGCAATTAAGAACTAATGCATCGTAGAAATGTAATGCACTTCATCCTGATTCAAAATATCTATCTTAAGAGTAGCACCATTTATATTTTTAGGGTTATTCGGGTGAGGGTCAAACGGTTCATTTTGACAGACCAGTAAAATTATGGAAGTCTAAAAAAGTACTGAAAAAAATGTAATAAATCCTGTGAAAGTGATCAGCTCATGACTTTATGTGATGCCGATTCTTTCCTCAGTGGGAACATATTTGTTTTCATGGTACTTCGGTTTACTCTGAAAGTTTATCCACTGTAAGGCCAGTGACTGGTGACTTCAGCCACACACATTTTGCAGTGATAAAAGTAATCTCTGTGGGATATTTAATTCAAGAGTAGATACTAAGAAAGGGTGTTTAAAATCACACAAAAGAATTTGAGGGGGTCAAAGAAAAGGGCAGTTTTAAAGGTTTCCAGTTAAATGGGTTAGAATGAGTTACTGGGAGAAAGCACTGGAAAAATCCATAAGGCCACAAAAGCATTTTAGTGGTCATCACAATAAATGAAAGCAGACATTACAGTAAGGTGTACATAAAGACTAGACTCATAAAGGCCTATTATCTGCCATGCCTACACTCATCTAAAAAATGTAAATCGCTAATTGCCCTTTTTCTGAGATAGATGGTAACGTTCTAATGTATCAGTCCCATCATGTATTTGTATGCATTAATATGAGACAGACTGAATACTGTAAAGCTGTTTTTTACCTACAGTGCTATTCTTCAACCAACTATCTGTTATGTGACTGAAGCAGGGTCCTAACACAGTCAGCCATGAATATCATAGGAGTCAGGCAGCAAGCCACACTCCAGGCTCTCTTTGATTAAACAATCAGGCCCAAAAATGTATTCAGACCTCACCCATGTCCTCCATACTAAGTACCAGCTTCTTCCCTCCGGCAGGCACTTCAGAGTCCCCCAGTGCAGGCTCAGCCGCTTCAAGAACTCTTTTGTTCCCCTGTCCATCAAATCCCTAAATGGCAAGCTAGCCAGAGGCTAATATCTGTAACTTCTTTTTATTATTCATTTATACAGTAAGACTATATTGATGAGGCTTTACACTCTTACAGTACACCGTAATGTAGTAACTATGGGTTTAAGTGTACGGTTGTATAGAGAAAACACGTTATATGGATTGATGAACATAATACGGAACTGAAATTCACAAGCACGAGGTCCACCCTGACCCCTTAAGATGTAAGCCTTAGCTCAAGTTGATTGGCGTGTAACACTATGGCAAGTGCAAACAACCAACAGAAGGTAAGACCCGCTGGATTCTTTGAAATCTGCTTTGTCTGAAACTTCCGTGCAGTATAAACATATTGCGCACGCAATGAGCAACAGTTGAATGAATACAATATTTAACAGCTCTTGGATCATTAAAATGGTGGGGCAAAAGGGCGGGCTAAAAACAAACGTTTACTACAAATTATTATTTGTATCATATTTCTGCTCCTACAATGTATTTCCATGGCACTGGTATGTCAGTGGAGACTCCATTACAGTGAACTCATACCAAACCACCATGTTCAAACTGGTGTGAAACGGACAGTGACTTCTGTGTATGGGTTACAGTCTGTTTATGTACTGCAGTGTTTGCACTATGTTGTAGGCATTTTAACAGCAGGCACTGTCCTGTCCAAGACTAATTTCCTTTGGGACAATAGTGTCTCTCTCATCTTAACCCACCTGGAGGTGGACTCTCTCAATGACGCAGGAGATGACATGGAGCACCTGCATCTTGGAGTCACATTCTGTCACCTGCTGCAACAGCTGGAAGAGCAGACCGAAGATTGACTCCAAGTACTGGAGAGAAAGAAGGAGACTCATTAAATTAGTTATTAAACTCAAACTGCTGAGTCATGTTAATGAATGACATCCTTCTGTTATTAAATGTTTTAACGGCTACTGCTACAGAATTATCTACTAATTTCTATTGATTATTTTTTTTGTAGTTATTTTGTCAAACAGAAAATTAAGCTTCAAAAGACCTAGAAGATTTATGTTTGCATTACATGCAAATGTTACAGAATATTTAATGTTTTGATTTCAATTCAGTTCCATGCCCCGCCTCGTTTTCAATTTACGACTTAATGTCCCAGTAGATGAGATAATGCTCTACACCCAACAATCCACCCAACAGCTGCAGACATGTACTTACTGGGAGGAACTGTTCGGTCCTGAACTCAAAGTCATCTACGGGTGAGGATGAGTTAAGGAGCAGATGTAATTGAATGTTCCCTAGGAGAGGTTTGTGAGCGAATCAGCAGTACAGTGAAACTCAAGGTCCATTACTTGCATTCTAGTAAAATAATCTAAGAAAAAATATTAAGGAACAATAAATAAAGGATATTGAGCTTCAGGGTTGTGGCCGTCTCAATCCGCACCTATAAGAATATATAAAGCAAGCAGTGTATGGATTACAAATTGAACAATTTTGTATTCATGGCATGCAGGTGAGACAACACTGGATACATCCAGTACAGTAACTAAATTATGAGCACTAAAAAATAAAAATAACTAGAAAAAAAATATTTTAAAAAGACAGACTGCATATTGAATCATATGGGGCACATTAAGCATATGTGCCTGGTTTGAAAATCAGCATCCAATTGGAACCACTTTAGATACTTGCACCAAATACAGGCATTGAGACACTGAAATCATTTCTATGCCTAATGGTTGACAGTGGCAAACCCTGACTGACATTTAATGACATGACCCCTACCAAACATAGTTTTGAATGGTGGGTACACCCAGACTGACTTGCAGAGTGAAACAAAAGCAAGTACATGAGTGTAGCTGCAGATCCAAAAAAGTACTAAATTATGTTTTTAATTCACATTTGCCTCAGCAACATCCTCATCCTGTCCTCTCCCTTACTGTTCCCTTTATTCCCCATTTTCTGTGTCTTAGTATTACTCCATCACATTAGTCTTCGTTTGATTTCAGTCGTCTCCACTTGAGCCCATTAGCTCATGCCCTCTCTCTTACCAGATGTATTAAAGCGAGACAGCTTCGTTCAGAATAGCCTCTGGGCTTGAGTGCAATCGCTAGGAAAGGGAATATGATGTGCCACTCAAGAGTAGTGACTCCTCTGATGAAAGGCATTTAACGTTACCCGGTGTGAAGAGTGAACTCGCACATGAATGTCCAAATACGGATTTTGCATGCAAATCAAATCCCAGAATCATCTGCTTGAGGCATTTATATACAAAGCCAAATTTATAGCTGACATTTTTCACAGGCTACATCCGTTTGCAGGAAGACAATATTATTGAGATATGTTGATTAAATGCATTACAGTTACTATGTTTATAACCTTTTGGCATATTACTGACACTGAAAACTTATAAAAAGGTGCAGTGGGGTGCAAAAATCCACTGATCCATGTGTCCTTTTTTGTCCTTCCATTCTACTTGTATCCCTCATTTTTCTCTCTCCTGTTCCCTATCTATCTATCTATCTATCTATCTATCCATCCATCCATCTATCGTATAGAAGCCAGTATCATGCTCTGTTCAGTCTGTTGAAAATGTTTCTGCATAATGTATCTCTATATGTACAATTCATTTGTTTCATCATTCGTCAAAATCCAACGAATGCAAACAAAATCTAGCTGTCTAGATGTCACAAGTTGCACAAGAAAATGTAATACATTCCATATTCCCTGACATTTTTACTTATTTTACTGCCACTATACTGTTGTCTAAAGGAGCTGTAGATTAATCGAACAAAATTGATTATGGAAATGATCATGAGTAGTCTTGCTGTGCAGTGCAAATGTTTTGCCCAATCAAATGAATGAATGGGTTCTATATGTCAGAAACAGCAGCAGACACTATTGTTAAAAAAAAGTGCTCTGCTGGCTGTGTATTGTTCACACTGAGCAACTCAACTGAATATGAAGGATTCAGCATTTCATCATCATTACCTGAGGAAAAAGACTTATTGAAAAATGTTTGCATTGAATGATTTCCCCCCCCTTTGCAGAATGCAGTCATTTTAAATTTAGGTTGTTGAAGGCTAGGTGTTAAGCTGATGAATGTCTTGACACAATATCACACAGATCAATATAATGTGTAAGGGAATGTATTCTCAAAGCTGCCAATAATAACAGGTTAGTGATGGTAAAAACTGTTTGCGGCAGAAGCAAATCATTTCTCCATGTTACTGGACCTTAATTAAGGCCCATTATCATTTTTAAATCCCTTTATCGTAGCTGCCACTCGCCTCTCCATCTAGTGACAGGTTTGCCATGTCCTCTGCTTGCAGTCAGCTTAAAAGCTTCCATTTCCATAATAGCCTGTGGCGCAAAGCTCAGGAAACTTGGTGTAGCGCGCACATTGAAAGTAAAAACATGACAGGGTAGGGATTATGGCTGCAACACCTTGTAAATTGAGCATTTCAACATCTTTGTGTAATGCCTAAAAGTCAGTGAAGACACCTATCACTCCTGGCACATCTGGCATGGAATAAAGGCTGGCTGTAAGTGTGGGACAGTACGATAAGGGTGAAGTTAATTTGGCCATGTTGTGCTGCAGCACAACACAGTTCATTCATACAACAATACTCACAAGTCATGCATCCCCTTTTACGACTAGATTAAAACCCAGAAAAATAAAGACGCTTTAACTAGAATATTTTTAGCCTAAACACTGGGGAGTAAAAGAAAAAGCAGCTGGTCTGCTGGAAAGGAGAATAGAAAACCTGGCACAATGGCAGGCCGCTAGTGACAGGCATCTGTGGTCTGTGATTCAGCTCATGAATATCATTGATGAATGCCAAATAACTGCTAGCTCGAGTGTGTCTGTGTGGCGAGTTGTGTCCACCACACAGGCTCCCGGCCTGTGCGCTAATATCACAACACAAACCAATTTTCCATGATTACAAACCATTTGTCACCAACTCTCCAATTAAAAATATTTACATAGAAAATGGTACAAAGCAGATCTGCAGTGCATCGGCCACAGCACATCGGTATAGCCGGTGTAGGGATGCACCGATGCTCGCCTTTGTTGACGCCAGTCGGCCTACGTGCCGATAAGATAATATGCACCCGTGGGCAGTAGCCGATGTTCAGCTGTTGTGTCACATCAAGTTTGCACTGGCTAAATGCTACATTGGAGAAGATCCAATAGGTGGAACTGTACCGCCACCCATTTCAGCCACTGGCTAAACAGGACTCCGGCATGGCGTAGGAGTTCAAACAAAACAAAAGGAAATGTAGGCTATAGAGTATTTCACAAATCTGTATAGGCTATTGGACAAATTGATATCAGCACAGAATTTCACAAACGGTGCATCCCTGGAGCAAAGATGATGCTTGCTTGTCTGACCCTAGAAGGCATGTAGGGAAAGGAGTAGAGGAACATGTCAGCCAACAAGTCAGGTGGAGGAGGCAAGTGTTTCAAATAGATGTGTCCCTGGTAATGCCACTTATCAGCACTACAGCAATGACTCCCAATCTGTAATCTAACCCAACCTATATGTCTGAATCACCCACAAGATCAGTGTGACAGACTTGCTGATAAATGCTGGGTGCATTATATGTAACAATTGATTTTTATAACAAAATATTGAGATTTATAAGGCCTCTGTACAAATGTCTTCTACCTGACTACCTGGCTCAACAAATAACAACCGGATAGAGAGTTATCGATGACCCATAGCAGATTGTTTTTGGACAAACCCATTCAAATGTATGACCAATCAAGACAGTAATGATTAGAACTCACAAAACAATTGAGGAATGTTTGGGAATGCGAGTGATGTAAAAGAACATCCATATCGATTACTGATTAGCCAGTGCTCCCCATGTTCAATTCAAGTGTGTCAATGTATTGAATTTGATACAGTACATACTGCATGTTAAATGTCAAATAACTGGCCGCAGACATATTTACACAAGATTTATCAGTGGCATATAAAGTACAATATGTTAAATTACCTGGACCTCAGTTTGTATTCCGCACCTAGGGTTATGCAGGTTATGGAAATGCATGAAATGGAAATGCATGAACACAGGTTTCTAAATGCTGTACCTTCTACTATCGGGGGAGAAGGAAGGCAATTTTAGCTGTGCATAATCCAAATAAATCTTCATATAATTTACAGTAGGCAGTAATTTACAGTAGTAACGCAGATGCCTGAGGTAAACAACTTTGCAGATGGTACTCCAGTCTTTAAAAATAGAACATCTTACAAATATATTGCAATGTAAATAATATGTAAAATTGATAACATTATTATACAGCTCGTAAAGCAAATCTACCATTGGAAACGTCAAGTGCTTAACAGCACTTTAACTTGGCTACAATATTGGCCAAACCCAGAGCCATTCAGGGTATATAAGGGCCAGAGTCAAGTGCCAATACTGTATGCAAATGTAAAAGTGAAATGTTGAATATTTCTAAATAGAGCTCACCTATTACCTTAGCTGGCAAACTACAAATAAAAACTTGGTAAAAAAAACTATTGTTGCATTAAAGCAGTTTTCAGCTGCACCTGGCCCTATAGCACAATCTCAGGCCATTAGTGTAATAGCTCCTGTCCCATACCATTGAGCAGGGAACTGTTTGTGTAAGTGATTGTACCACTTTGCAATAAACTAAATTCACATTTCAGTCATTAGGCATTCACTGTTCGTTCTTAGGCAGGCTGGTGTTCCTGTCATTAGTCTAAAGAGAGAAACACTTTAA
This sequence comes from Amblyopsis rosae, assembly GCA_025399935.1. Taxonomy (NCBI): domain Eukaryota; kingdom Metazoa; phylum Chordata; class Actinopteri; order Percopsiformes; family Amblyopsidae; genus Amblyopsis; species Amblyopsis rosae. The sequence continues at coordinate 8,563 of JAODTR010037693.1, read as the reverse complement.
GGCAGCTTTCATCAACATATTTAACAACAAGGAAAAGGTCAGCAGAGCACCTTTGTGATTTCGTGTGCGTGCCCGCGTGTGTACGTGTGTCCATCTCACCACTAGGTCTGGGTCCTGCATGAGGCTGAGGATGACCTCATAGAGCAGAGGTCGGAGGTCAGATTTGAACTTGACGGAGATCCACTGCCCTATCAGCCAGATGACCCGCCGACGGATAAGCTTGTACCTGCACAAGATATGGGGAGAGGAGAAAAGGCATAGTGAAGAGGTGCAAGCGAGAGAGGAGAGGTGATAATGGAGCGGTATAGGAGCACGACGTGTGAAAACGCACATGGCCCGCCGCAGGTCCCAGCAGAGGGATGGAGTCTGACAAAAAGAGACCGTGGAGGGCGCAGAGGAGCAGAAATGGAGGTGGATAGGGAGATGATAAGGGGAGAGATGAGCAGAAATCACAGGAAGAGCAGCGAGGACGTGTAAATAGTCGCCCTTTGCTGTAAAGACATTTCTCTTCATTCTTATCTTAATTTGATGGAATGACCCGACGGGCTCTTTAATCACATCTGCACGACGCGGCTACTCATGGACCCATTAAAAAAATGACAGAGCCCGGCGTTTCACACAAGGAAATTGGTGCTGTCATTCACTACCGTGCAGTTTTTTTTTTTGTTCCCCCGCTAGAGATTGCAGTATAATTTTTGCTCAGACGGGGAGAAAACCATATCGCTGTACCCCTATATATTATAGTTAGCTCAATGAGAACAGGGCTAATGGAATGTCAGTTTGCCAAACCACATTTACAAGTAAACGTGCACCCAATATGCAATCTATGGAAGAGGGATGGAGAAGTATATACTGGACATTAGAGGACACCAAACGCACTTATGTGTGTTTGCAATATTTCCGTCATTGAACAAACGAAGGCATTCGTCTTGGCTAGGGGTCAGAGATGTGACCAGCCATCAATAGATTTTGCCCTATTGTTGGCCATCAATGTACAATGTAACAATGTACCAAAACATGAGATATGTCGGCAACTACACACACAAGGAAACAAAATGGCGCAGGTAATAATATTGAAAGAAATATTGCCGCTATGAATCTGGAAATAACTGGAGGGGGTGGGGGGCTGTAGTAGATTCAGTTTAGGAGTGATGTGAATGTAAATGTCCAGAAGCAACTGTGTCAACTCAATAGACCCCCTTGTGCCATGTTAAGTCTGTTTTCTCAACATTTGTTTTCAGGAGGCGAGAAAACACCTCACAGCATCTGCGCTTGTTTGTAACCGAGGCAGACCCAGTGGAGCGCCTTGACGAGAGGGCGGAGGGGAGGTGGGGTCGGAGAGATGGGAGGATAAAGGATGGTGGTGACACCAGCTTTGGCTCCATGTCAAAACTCCACGGGGAGGCCAAGTTGGAACAAGCTCTGGGCATGAAGCCAACGGATGCAAACACACGCACAAATCAGGGGGATGCAACAGTGACCTTCCTGTGTGTGTATGTGTGTGTGTGTGTGTGTGTGTGTGTGTGCGCGTGTGCGTTTATAACAGAAGTCTGTGTGTAAACAAAAGGAAATATCAAAAGCAAAACCTTGCTTCTATTGTTTCCCTGCGACATACAATTCCGCTTGCACAAATGGAGTTTAAATCTAACTTTCTAAAAAGAGTCCCATCCCCAATCTTAAATACCATTTGCGCAAGGGTTCTCATCATCTTAAAAGCACACCCCTGTACTCCAGGCTGAATTGCTCAGCGGCAACATAGCATGTAAAAAGAATACAATGAGAACAGAGGCCAGCATTACTTTCAAAGACACAACCAACGTCTTATGTCTTTAAAAAATATCTGTGATCTGACTCCAAACACAGGTCGTTCACAACACGCCATGCTCAGAGTTCCAGCAGTGACGTCAACAACACTGATGTTTCGCTCTTTGCACTAGAACCTCAGGCTACCTGACCATTTATTCCCCCCCCCAAGCAGTCGCTGTGCTAAATAATATTCATTAGACCAATACAATCTGAGAACTTAATTTACAGACTAGTCTCCCTGCTCTGATTTAATTTAAAAGCAGGTTTGGTTATTCTGGAGAACGCTTTCTAACTTCGAGCTCAAATCAAAATCTCTGCACAGCGCCGCCCCACACATTGAAATGCAGTGTGAAGCAATGTTGAAGAAACAACCAAGGCTTCGTTGTTGTGAGCGGTGGTCACCACTTTGTATTTAGTCCTATTTAAGGAGCCGGGGCTGTGTAGGTGTATCAGATTATTTCTTCAACATGCACAGAGAACAGTAAAATAGCAAAATGCGAGGAGATATTTGGTGAAGTTGACTGTATTAGCTTACAATAAACTTGCAATAGCTGACTGTACCTTAAATACTACATCCGTAATAGTCTCTGCTCTTCCCCGCCATACAGTATGGTTACATATTTGCAATATGTAACAGTGGCTGACCCTGAGCAAACCTGTCTGTAGAAAGAGGTTCAGGAGTACGAGCCAAGAGACGTGCACAGACTGTCTTCTCGCATCCTGCCCCTGTTCAAGTATGGCCATCCCACAGAGGGAAAGAAAGGCAAGAATATGTGTTGGACTGAGAGGTGAAAATATGCATGGGCCTGAAGTGAACATCAATGTGCGTATGTTAGGATAGGTTAGGGCTGTGCTGAAAATATCAATACAGTGATATATTGGATACTGTTTGTCATCATACGGTCGATTTCCAGCCCCAAAATATCAATATAAAATTTTTAATCAAGTATTTTTTTTAAAAGCACTTTTAAGCACAAGTACAATATACAGATCAAGGCAGAATATAAATTACATATTAAGAATATAACTGAATATAACAATTCATTATTTGTTTCATTTTCAACATTTAAAAGGTCATTTAAATTAGCAGAGCTAGTAGGCAAGTTGCTACTGTATATAGCAGTGTTCAGTAATATACTGTAATAAGTATACTTAATATGCTATTTGTTTTCATATGATGTTATGGCAGCTACATTTCCGTTTAGGGTGTTCAGTGACAGTGTACAATGGAAATATGATTACAAAACATTGGAATGGAACTACTGTATATATTGAAATAGTTATATATATAATTTTTCTGCTGAGTTATATATTAGTCAGGTGGTACACCAGAAAGTACATTTATTTGTAGCTCTATTTAAAAATGTTCAGTAGATTACATGAGTATTGCAATATGTATCCTATCGCAATGAATCGTGATATGCATCGTAGCGTGACCCATGTATATGTGTCGTATTGTGTCGTTGAATAGTGATATGTATCGTATTGCAAGGTCCTTGTCAATACACAGCCATAGGCTATGTAGCTAGTTTGTTAGGTAGGCAGGGTTTAATTGCTTCTGGACTGCAACTATATGATGAAGACAACTTAACAGCCACTCAGTTTTCTGCTCCCATGTGTTCCCATGGAGACCGAGATACTTTTCTAACTCTACACAAAAGGTCAAGCCATAAAAGGCAATGTCAGAATGTCAAGTGTTGCACGCTGTCTAGTGTTGGCAGAATGTGGCTAGAAAACGAAGATGGAACACACTCGATGTTTCTCAAAATCTGTGCGACACTTAAAGCTTCGTGGTTATTATGGGTCGTCAATGCCGCATTGACTGGTTGTGTGTGTGTGGAGGGGTTTGACACAAACATTGCGGGTGTAATGTCACATCTAATCTAGCAGACATGATGACTCATCACAGATCAGTAGTGACAGACTTGTTGGAAATGAGAAGGTATTTGTCTGAGTGTGCGCGCACACGGCAAAATATATATGACAGTACGTATACACATCAGTGAAAGATGAGTGTGTGTGTGCGTGTGTGTGTGTATGTATCCCACACACCCACAAGTGTCAGCCCTCTTATGGCGAGGGCTTATTGGGCACCGGGGAGCTCAGCTCCAGGTGTCAGTCTCACATAAAGGCATCACTGACAAGACGTGGATATTAATATTTAAACCGCAGCTGCTGCCCAGACAGCGATACGGACAGACGGGTAATTATTCATGGGCCTCAACCGTACCACTGGCTCAGTGACGACTAACAAAGTGTACAGTAAAGAATACCAAAGGACGCCAGTCAATCCAGAAACCCACAGCCATGTGACCCCTGTGACACGTCGAAGCGCGCAGGAGCTTCGCGCACAGGAGCGCGGGTTGCTTTCTAACCACTCCACGTTGATGTAGCACGCCTCTGAATTAAACAGCAACGGTCAAACTGTTCTTCAGTCAGTCTGTCTTCACTAGCCTGGACGATAGAGCAAAGGCGAGCCAGCTACCAAACTTTCTGACAAGAAAGACGCCGAGCAGTCAATAATTGTGTGTGAGGATAAACCGGGTTCATAATCAGTAAACACCACCCCGCTGTCAAAGGCAACGCTGCTGCAGCAGTACAGAAGGCATGCGGTTTCCCCCACAGGAATAAACTACTAGAATATTACCCTCAGATCCATCCTATTCTTTCTGAAGCAGGTCCCATGCGGAGCACTTCTTAAGCTTTTGTGTGTCACGATGCGTTGCCCTTTTTTTTATGAGGTCACAAAGTCGTCTTCCTCTGCACACACTCGAAAGGTCCACAAAAAGGTCCTCGATGTCCACAATTACCCACAGGGCCGTGCGGGGCCAGGCAGTCCGGCGGCGCGTGGGTGAGCTCTGGTGGCAACTGGGAAATGTGTTCCTGGAGAGTGTGTGGGCCAATCAAACTGCCAGGATTACTGTTGCTGGCAGATGCCAACAAAGTGACCTGTCTTTGTGCCTTCTAGTGACCGACCTGGACCATGTCACAATAAAAGGGCTCTTTGAAGCTAACTTGGAAGCCAGCGTACTACAAATATTATGTACACTGCAACAAAAACATGTCTGAGAGCATTCTATACAACTGTCACATGAAGAAATAATATATATCAGATTTATTTTTTCCTTTCTTATTTTTTAAGTTAATTATCTGGAGAAATGTGTCCCTGTGCAAGTTTGGTCTGTGGGCTGTAGAGAACTGGAGATATTGCTGCTGCAGGGCTCAGCCAAAATGGATTAAACCTACATTTCCACAGACAAATTCGTCATAAATTCTAGACAGGGCACGGACAAACAATCCATGCACAGATTTCAACTAGACTCTCTGAACACTGGCTTCAGTCCCAACAGAGGCAGAACAGATCAACATGTAAATAAACACACAAAACCCCCGGGGAAGGGATATGTGAGGGAAAACATGTCTAGAATTTTGAAAGTGGGAGTTAACAGATTTTGTGTGAAAACAATGAAGACCAAATTGTGTGCATACAGGGTGCACAAGCATCCATGCATTGGTGCACGCACACACAGTATGAGGACAACAGATGGTATGGATGGATGGATGGATGGATGCCGCTCGAAGGAAAAGATTATCAGAGATGGAAATGCTGCATCTGCCCGGATAGATGGCCATTGTGTTAGGTTGGGTATAACGTGTATATCCAGAGACACTATATAGAGACTATGATATATCATATGAAAATAACCTGATTCAATAGTGTAGAAAAACTGAAATCAAAGGGTGTTGGCACAAACGCCAACTAACAATAGCTTTGATCTGGGGCAAGAATAAAACTATCAAGTGAACTGTTTCAATACCGTGAGTTTGTTAAATATTACCGCAGTTCACAATTAATGTAGTCTTTGTTGTATTATCACCCCGTGTTTCTAGTCTAGCAATACTCTCTTCCAACACTGCAATGTTTTTCTGTGTTTAATAGAAAGGCACGTGGTTTATCCGTTTAAGGTTTATGTACCGGCTATGCACTTCATAGTATGTGTTTGTGTAAGTCAGTGATATAGAATGTGGTCGTGACTGGTGAAATAGGACCAAACGGCAACACAAGAGAAATCAATGCATATCAAAAAGAGAAGGCAAGATCCCCCTCATGCAGAATACCAGAGAGAAGAAGAGTGTTGCTCTACATAAAATCAATGCAGCCTTTTTTGATCTGGGCCTCTCCCATCCCTCCCTCACTCTCTCTCCACCTTGCTTTCCTCCCTCTCTCTTCCATCTCTCTCTCCATCCCTCCCTCCCTCTCTCTCTCCTTGCAGGCAGACACAAAGAGAATAAGGCAGAACAACGGGGGCAATGGGAGTCCTTTGAACCCCGATGCCGCAGCCCCGGTGACATCAGCACACCTGGGCGGTGACATCACCGCCTCGCTCCGAGCGACCCTGACAACGCTGCGGGCGATTTCCTTTCATGGTCGTCTGAGGCTTTGGGGCCTGCGGTGGGTGTGTGTGTGTATATGGGGGTCACGGGACGCTCCTCTGTTCTTCACATCAGTCACTTCACCTCTTGGCTGCCTGCCCACCGTCTTGTAACTCATTGTTCATTGTCCTGTGTGTGAGGCATGCGATATTGTTTATATTCATTTGGTCACTGGCTCACTGATGCAGTATTGTCGTCATAGTTTCCTTTATGGACTGTGAAAGGGCAGAAGGTGTGGGAACTACTTTTTTTGTTTCATGCAATGGTGACATTATTGACTAAAAGCTTTCAACTGTACTGTGCTTACAAATCCTAGCACGCTTTCTAAATGTAATTGAGACACTATTGACTGAAAGCTTTCGCCTGTACTGAGCTGTGTACACGTCAAGAGCTGTGCTGTGAATCCTTGTGTTTCTTAAACCGTGCACTGATTTTGATCAATATTGTATTTATGTTAGCTGTCCTTCAGGTTAATGTTTACTAATGTTTACGGTTAATACTTTTTAAACTATGGAACGGTTCAGAATTGTATAGTCACAAAATTAGACAGAAATATAACCAATCATGTAAAGGCGATGCATCACACACTCAAATGACGTTGGTGATATGTTGCTATGAGCTGACACAGGTGGTTCTCAGTCAATACCTGTGATGGCTGACTTGAAGCTCCCCCAGTAGCTGGTTCTTGAACCACAGGTCAAAATCCACATTGTCAAACAGTTCGTAGGCAGCCAGTCCCACTGCATTGTAAACTGTGGACACAACACCCACCATCACCGGGACAAAGTCAGGGCTACTTGGATACAAAGGATGTAACCAACTATTTTACTGTAAAAACATTAGAGAGAACTGTAAAGTATATTTATGGTCAACTAGAATTAAATACCAATACAGCAAACCAAATGTATAAAATATGCATTTGGTGTTTTACCATTTTTCTCAGTAAACATATTTCTAAAGGGGCTATTGACATGACATTTTCACCAGATATTGGTAACAGCCCAAGTAATCCACACATACAAAAACAAATCAGAAATAAAGTTATGTGTAATAATGTGAAATGACACAGGGATAAAGTAGTATTGACTTACTGGAATGTATTTAATACTTAATGACAGCTTCAAGACGCCTCCTGTATAGAGAAACTAGTTGTATGCATTGCTCAGGTGTGATTTTGGCCCATTCAAAGTCTTAAAATCTTGAAGGTTCTGTGGGCCTCTTATATGAACTCTGATCTTTAGTTCTTTCCATAAATTTTCAATTGGATTCAAGTCAGGCGATTGTCTGGGCCATTCTAGCAGCTTTATTTTCTTTCTCTGAAACCAGCTGAGAGTTTACTTGGCTAGAGGGCAGCAGATTTTTATCAATGTCATTGTACATGTTTCCATTAATCCTTTCTTAAGTTATGAGGTTTGCCAGTGCTGTATGCTGAAAAACAGTCCCACACCATGATGTTCAAATCTCCAAACTTTACAGTTTGTATAGTGTTTTGGGATGATGTGCAGTGCCATTTGTCCTCCAAACATGGTTTGTTTTATGGTGGCCAAAGAATTACATTTTGCCCTCATCTAACCAGACTATATTCTCCCAGTATTTTAGTATCTAGTTTTATTATTTCTGTAATATTTTGCATACTGTTGTGTATAAGTGTATCTGGCTTCTATAACCCAAAACAAATTGCATCAGAGGACAATAAAGTATATATCTATCTATATATATTGCAGGCTTGTCCAAATGTGCAGCAAACTTTAAATGAGCTTCAACATGCTTTTTCTACAGCAATGAAGTATTGTGTGTTGAGCATACAGGCTGGGTTTAATACATTACTTATTGTTTTCTTGAAACTATTGTACCTGCCAATTCCAGATCTGATTATGTTCTTTCCACTTCCGGATTATGGCCCCAAAAGTGCTCACAGGAACATTCGGAAGTTTAGAAATCCTTCTGTAAACAATGGAATCAGTACCCAGCTAACAAGGAACGTAACTGAGACATTTGCAACGTTACTATTAGTTCTATAAGAGGTACTAAACGTCATAATACATTTGGGACATCACAGGCACATTCATAACGTTTCTTTAAAGTCATATATAGGTATCAAATATCAGTCACAATGCAGACATTTTGGGAACATTGACAACATCCCTCTGAAGTTCTTGATGGTTGTGATAATGTAATCTTATAGATGTCCAGGGAACATTTCCAAATGTTAGATGATTGTCAACATAAAATGCTACAATCACAGCAATGAAAAGACATTTTGTCTGTCAGGTGGTGTTATGTTTTTAACGTTGGCATTCTTAGAAGGAATTCATGTTCTCTG